>CM040178.1:5052500-5267500 GCA_022606695.1 Vaccinium macrocarpon | reverse complement strand
TGTACTACGCGAGGGTTTTTAGAGTCTTTTTCTTCGAATCGGAACCGTCTACATTTTGCGTGGGAGTGATTATATCCTCTGTGCAAAAAATCAAGTAAATTAATTATCACTAAGTACCTGATCGAATAAGACAAAAATTTGGTTTACAATAAATCAACGTCCCGATTAAAAGGTTTTGAATACCCGATTGTCTTCAAAATTGGCGAGAGTGATTAAAAAAGCAATACAAACAATGTGAACGGTTTGGATTGTCATAATTATGTTGAGATCGCGTGTCTAGCGTACATTACCATATACCATAACATCTTTGTTCATAAACAAGTTAGTTCGATGTATATGATCAAAAGGCAGGTGCAGATTCGATTTATCAAATGTTTGATCTAAACCGTTACGATCTCATATCTTATCGATTCTATCATTTTCCCCGAAAACGGTGGCTATCAAATGTCGGGAACCATCTGATCGGATCAAATTCGGTGCATTCAAGAGCAATAATGTCCTATAATGAATGACTCGACGAACAACAAAGCAATTTTTTTCGTATCGGAACCGTCTAGATTGCAAGTGGGAGTGATTATATCCTCCATGCAAAAAATGAAGTGATTTTACTATCGTTACGTATTTGATCGAAGGACACAAATTGTCGGTTGATAATAAATCAACGTCCCTGATGAAAGGGTTTTCAATATCCGATGGACTTCAAATTTGGCGAGGGTGATTAAAATAGCAAAAAAAATAAAGTGAACGGTGTGGATCGTCATAAATGTGTTGCGATCGTGTGGCTAATGCACAATATAATAAAAATTTTATACAAAACAATATAACACATTAATAATTTAACATATTATGTAATTATAAAAATTCAATTTTGACCTATCAATTCAAAAATCAAATATTTCATTCTAATTAATAAAAAATTATTTTTCATTTTTCTTCAATTTAATTAATGTTATAAATATTTTTTCAAAATTTATATGTTTGTTATCAAAATTTAATTTTTATTTTACCCCTAAGTTTTCATTTATGTTATTCAAAAATTCAATTTTAATTTCCCTCATTTTTCCTTATTATGGCATTTACCAACTTAATTCATTGCCCTAATAAAAATGTATTTTTATTTATTTATTTATTTTTGTGAAGTTCATTTATTTATTTAAAATATATTCAAAAAAATCCATTTCCCCCCCTTATTTGGCATGTGAATTTATTAAATTCTAACTATTATTAAAAATTTTATTTTTATTTTACCTCATTTTTTTCTTCTTATTATGGCAAGTCCATTTATTAAATTCTAATTATTATTTATAAATTCATTTTTAATTTCCATCTTTTTTGTTTTCGTAATTATGGCATTTGGCAACTTCATTTATTTAATAAAAATGTTTTTTTTTTTTTTTGTATTATGTATTTATTTATTTTTCTAAAGTCCATTTATTTAATGAAAACTTCTTCTAAATTCAACTCTCTCTCTCTCTCTCTCTCTCTCTCTCTCTGATATATTGTGATAATTACGTAATTACAAAAAAATATTTTTCACCTATCAATTAAAAAATAAAAAATTTCACTTTTATTATTCAAAAAATCATTTTTTATTTTTCCTCAATTTTTGAAATAAATTAAAATTTATTTTTCCTCATTTTATTTTTATTTTCCCTCATTATTTTCGTTATTATACCGTGCCCATGCTCATTGCCTTGCGAGAGGTCGTGTCGCGTCGCCCGTGCCTTTCACACTCTTGTTTTAGGTGCTCGCGTGCGTGCGGACTATGACCGCCAATTTCCGCCCGTGCCATGCCTTTCACACTCTTTTTTTAGTGGCTTTCGTGCCGCGCCGGACTAAGATCGGTCGCGCCCCGTCGCGCCTTGCGTGTCGTGCCGGACTAAAAACCGCGCCGCGTCGCGTGCACACGCCAGGCCAATCCTACCGTCGCGCGTGCGTGCGTGCCCACCCATTTCAGGTGCCCGTCTGCGCCTGCGTGCCACCTCGCATCGCGTCGCGTCCAACTTTTACCGCGTGCTCCAAACCGTGTCTCACGGAAAGTTTTTAGATCTTAGGCATAAGGCCCATTTGACACCTCTAGGCTCAAGTGGTATATATATAGTATTAAAATAAGAGTCTTGCTAATGTGTGCCCGTGAAACACACAAATAAACAAAAAAACACACTTCAATACACCATTTACACTTTTTAATACACTTTCGCGTATTTCTATACACTTTTCACATATTTCAATATAATTTTTCAGTCCTAATGTATGCTTATCGGTATACATTAGCATTTTCCTTATAATAAAAATATATTAATTAAATCAAGCCCGGCCGGGCTAGGCCGGGCCTTCAAAGAATTTCTTAAACCCGGTTCAATTAGTAAACGGGCTTCAAATGCCAACCCAACCCAGCCCTATGGGTGTAAATATTTTTTCCAAACCCTAAAAAAATCGGGCTGAGTTGGGCAGGTTAGATGGGCTACCAGGCCGGTGTACCCCTAGTTCTTGTTTGTACTGTACCTATATCCTTTCTGTTAGTCAGAACTCAGAAGGGGGAGACAATTAAGAAACACGAGGGAGGTGTCTGAAGTTATTGAAAACATCTGGGAGATCATTGGAATTTTACCTACTATAAGATAGACGGATCGCTACGATTCCTCTCTCTCTCTCTCTCTCTCTCTCTCTCTAGGAGTCTAGGGCTAGGTTTTTGTTCAAGGTGCAGCAGAGAGAAAAATGGCTACTGTTCGTGTCGCTGATGGCGATCGGAGTGGGTCCAGACGCCGAAGGCTGAGGAAGAAATATTCGTCGGAATTGAGTGGGTCTTCTTCCGATTCGGAAAAGAAAGGGAAGATAGAGGTCATGGAGGATGATGATTATCGTTATCATGGTAACGGTTCACACCTTTGTCTGTCACCGGATGATAGTGACCAAGGTGATAGTGACGAAGGTGATCGCAAAATGACCAAAGCCTAACGTATGTTTATCGAGTACACGTTAGCATTTTCTTTACAATAAAATATATTATTTAAATCAAGCCGGGCCGGGCTAGGCCGGGCCTTCGAAGAATTTCTCAAACCCAGTTCAATTAGTAAATGGGCTTCAAATGCCAACCCAGCCCAGCCCTATGGGCGTAAATATTTTTCTCAAATCCTAAAAAGTCCGGACTGAGTTGGGGCGGTTGGGTGGGCTACGATTCCTGAAGTTATTGAAAACATCAGGGAGATCATTGGAATTTTACGTACGATTAAAGGGAGACGGATAGCTACGATTCCTCTCTCTCTCTCTCTCTCTCTCTCTCTCTAGGGCTAGGTTTTTCTTCAAGGTGCAGCAGAGAGAAAATGGCTCCTATTCGTGTCGCTGATGGCGATCGGAGTGGGTCCAGACGCCGAAGGCTGAGGAAGAAATATTCGTCGGAATTGAGTGGGTCTTCTTCCGATTCGGAAAAGAAAGGGAAGATAGAGGTCATGGAGGATGATGATTATCGTGATCATGGTAACGGTTCACACCTTTGTCTGTCACCGGATGATAGTGACCAAGGTGATAGTGACGAAGGTGATCGCAAAATGACCAAAGTCGAGTATGAGATCTACAATAAACAGGTCCTCGAGACCGGGGTATGTATGTATGTATGTATGTATGCATGCATGTATGTGTGTGTGTAATTCCATTCCATTGCATTGGCTACTTACTTTTTAGTTACAGCAATACTAATAAATAATTGTTTTTCTTGTGTCGTTTCGGATGTTGAGCATCTCCGCTGGTTTGTAATTCTTCTTTGGCAATTGATTTGGCCTATCCCCCATTGGACCTAACTTTACTATTCGGGATGTACATGGGTTTGACGTCGATGTTCCCCCAGGGGTGAACTCTTGTTGTTTAATTTTACCCCAACCGGACTTTGAAAAGGATCCCCTGTTGTTTAAGGAGGTCAAACGTTGCGGGAGGAAGGCCATTGAATTCTATAACAAGAAAGTACGCTTGTCTTTCTGCGTTTTTCTCCATTTCTTCCATGGCTGCCTGTTTATTAGGTCCTCTGACTCGGTGTTACTGTTGTTCTACCTCTTTCTTATATCGTACCAGAAAGCAAAATACCAGAAAGAAAAATTCCGGTTATTGAGGGTCGTCAAGTTAGCCTCTGCTCTTTGTGATGGTAATATGCATTATATTACCTTTGAGGCCAATGCTGAGGGTGCTGCTCCTATGTGCTTCCAAGCTAAAGTCAGCGCGGGATTCGATAAGTCTGAGCTAAAAGTTATCATGTGCCGTCGTAAACCATGATTAACCACAGGTGTGTTTTTGTTCTGAATTTTTTTGTATAATATTTCTCATTGTTTTCGTCTGGTTATTGTGCATTATTATTACGTTATTTCTTTCCCTTCGGATGCTTGTAACCTCCCCAGTGAACCTCCCGTGATGCAAATATTTCGAAGGGGTTTTTTGACTTGCTTGATGGGTCCGCATCAAAATCATTTTGGCAGAACAGTGAGTCTACCAAGTTTTAGGAGAGGATACCTGAAAAGAAAATTTGAGGAGAGGAAGTGACTGGAGAGTTGGCACATCTTGTCTATGTGCCCTTCCTTAACTTCCTATACTTGTGAAACACTAGTGTTGCCTATATTTTTTTTTTTTGGCTAGAAAGGGTATGGATTCAAAGGATTATGGGTTTGCAAATTTCCATTTGATCTTTCCTTGGGATGATTGTTCTAAATGGGAAAGGAACCTTTGGAATGACAAATGGAGTTTCTTAGGTTGCTCTAATATGCTTGGGGTGACCTTTGGCCATGAATGATAAGATGCCATGCTCATGTTTGATGAAACTGAAGGAAGGATTTCTTTCAAAAATAAAATCGGGAGAGATTGTCTGACATAGCACGAGAGTCTATGTGACATCCTGACTTTTTCATTTTAAAAAAAATTATAACTAAATAAATTCTTCCATTTTCCGGTTTCAAACTTCTTTCTAAAAAAGAAAATACAAGTATTATGTACTATATTTACTTTTGGTACGTGTTCTTAAAAATCAAATAACTTATATTTTGTTTTTATAAATATAGTTAAGTTAAATTGAACATGGTTACACGGGTGTATATATAATGGACAGCTTAATTTTAGTATAGGGCTGATTATCATTTAGGTGTGGGTTAGACTTCTGTTGCAATTATAAGTTGGGCCTAAATTATGAATTCCTAGCAATAGAGATATTTAGATATAAAGAATAGAAAAGTGGGGCTTATTTTTGTTACAAGTTGAGAGTTTTAGGGTTTTATATTTTAGAGCCATAGGTTGCGGCTTAAGAAGGGCAACAGGCATAAGAGATCAGAGAGAGAGAGGGAGAGAGCCTTGAGAAAGAGAGAAGCCGCAATCGGTGATTCTGTTGTGTTGGTAATCGGGTAAGTTTTCTGTTGCTAGCCCCATTTCTCTTTTCATTCTCTACCTTTTTCTCACGTTTTTCTTGCACATGGGTATGGAAAAGAACTTAAATTTCGTTGGATGAAGTAAATAAGTGGAATTGGTGGCAGGATAGTTGGGAGTTGGCTCAAGTTTTGCACGGTTTTCACCGACAAAGAATCATTCTTCCTTCCATCCTTTTAGCCTATGGGTATGGGGCATGATTTTGTGCATGTGTGAGTAGAATCAAGTTGGGTTGTGTGCATGTGATAGTGGTGCCAATGATGACGTAGAATTTCGATCTTTAAGGCAGTCCCATGGGGTAATTATTTATGAAGTAATTTTAAGACTTGGAGGCTAGTGCTTTTGTAGTTACCATTGGCTGTGACATGAAATTGTCAACGTTGAAGACATTCTGGGCTAGTGTTGGGTTGCTGCCACTGGCTAATACTAATTTATGATTAGTTAGATTACCGCTTAATTAGCTTAGGATATTTTAGCTTTCATAATTAGTGATGTATTATTCGCATAGTTAGTTATTTCGTGTTTTCTATTTTGTACAGGCTAGTCTCTTTAGACGTGTTCGAGTTGCATTTTTGTCGGATCCAGGTGAGTGGTTAAACATGTGATCCCTTCAATTGGAATCCTCTTGAGCCTATCAATTCCTGACAATCCTTTATTTTGTTTTGATTCTATGAATATTAATCTTGCTCGTTGAACTCAACTTATTTGACGATTGTCGTACCCTTTGGCATAAAAGGTTTATTGATCGTATTTGTGATTGATTGATTGCTCTTATTTCGTTTGTTGTCTATCCGTTGATTTCCGTGATATCTCTGGAATGCCGTTATTTTGTGTTTGGGACCACATTATATTGTGAAAGTCCAAGGAAAAGACCCAGGCGCCATCTTGCGGTGACTTTGGCCACTAGGGAAAAGACTTGTGAAATACCCTGTGACTCTAGTGCTCAACGAATAGGGAAAAGACTTGTGAAATACCCTGTGACCCTATTCTGGATCAGCTTAGGGAAAAGACCTAGGCGCCATCCTGAGGTGACTCTATGCACGGTATTGGATCCAACGGGCTAAGCCCTGAGAAAATAATTGACATTTGGCTATGGTTATTATTATTACGGTTCCCACATAATTTGGTTGAGACTCTATTTATTGTTGTTCGTTGTTCTGGTATTTTTGGACAGAATGGTTGGTGTAAATGCATATTTTTGGTGAATCAATTATCGTCCTTGTTATTCATTAATCAGAAAATTCATATCCTTGAAACCACTTGTTGAGCCACCGACCTTTGTTATTTGAAACCATTTCTTTGGAGCTCTCACTATCGTTCTTTGATATGTATGTCACGTTGTGTTCTAACCCATAGCATGCTTAACTACTCATTGAGCTGTGAGCTGACGGATTTATTCCATATTCTTTTCAGGTTAGTTCGGGGAGCATCATAGTAGACTCTGAGACGGTGTCGGGACCCACTGTTTGGACCTCTAGGGCATTTGCATTTTTATTTCTTTTAGTCATGTTAAATAGCTTCCGCACTTTTGTCTATTTAAATTTTTGTTAATAAATTTGGAGTATGGAGAATTTGAGATATTGTTCATTGGCTACAAAAATGTTAGTTTTGGTCTCCAATTTAATTGTATAATCCAGGATTCAGTTTGATTTATTTGGGTTGTGAAAAATTATTATTTTTATATTTATTTTTATTGTATAGGCTTCGTGTTTCAAGAATTATTTCCTGGTTCACGGCCGGTCATGCTCCCGGATTTGGGGTGTGACAGTCTAAGAGGGAGAAAAGGCTCAAGCTGAAGTGGAAAGAGAGGTAGAGAAGTTTATGAGTAAGATGAGTTATGAATAGAAGCGATTGTAGTGGTTTGGAATAAGCGGTGGTTAAATTCATTACGGAGAATGTATAACTGCCTTTTTCTCTCGTGAAACTTAGGTTATTTGAATGCCTTAAAGTGCTTTTAGGAGTTGTGGTCTCAAAATAGTTGAATACTAGAAGAACTCATAATCAACTTTAAGATAAGGGATTATTACCTCTAGGTCTAGAAAAAAGATGTCTAATTATCAATAAAGTAAGTAATTTTTTTTTAATTACCACTAAGGTAAGTCACTCTTTTTTGGAGTTTAGGGTGCACTTCCTATTTTAAGGTTTTAGTGGTTTAACCACTTTCATAGAGTGCCCTAAATTTTAGGCACTTTCATAGGGTACCTTAGTCGTAGGGGTACCATAGAGTTTAGGTTTAGGGTGCACTTTTCTATTATAGGGTTTTAGTGGTTTAGGCACTTTCATAGAGTACCCAAAGATTTTAGGCATTTTCATGGGGTACCCTAGTCGTAGGGTACCCTGTGATTTTAGGCACTTTCATAGGGTACCTTAGAGTTTAGGTTTAGGGTGCACTTTCCTATTATAGGGTTTAGTGGTTTAGGCGCTTTCATAGGGTATCCTAGGATTTTAGACACTTTCATTGGGTACCCTAGTTGTAGGGTACCCTAAAGTTTAAGTTTAGGGTGCACTTTCCTATTATAGGGTTTAGTGGTTTAGACACTTTCATAGGGTACCCTAAGATTTTAGACACTTTCATAGCGAACCCTATGATATAGGCATTTTTATATGGGTTGGGGAGTTGATGAGAATTTTTCAGAGTTCGTCTTGACCTGGATGTAATTATGGGATCCAAAAGTGACCTGATGGTAAATGTTCCTTAAGATAATGTCTGAACGCTTCACTTTTTGCATTTTTTTATTCTTCTATGGGCAAAACTGTAACTCATTGTCGTTTTTTGGGAAGTGCATGACAGTGTAAAGTTGGAAAGCCGTTGATCTCTGATGATTTGACCCCTATTATTATCCGTCAAGTTTTCCTTGAAGCTTTATCTAGGTAAATGAATTTCAAGTACCGATTAATTTGCCAACCTTGCTACATCTTCCAGAGGAACAAGGAGAAGCAAAAACCACTTAAATGGAGGAGTCAATTGTATTTCGTCCATAACTGTAGTTCTCACTCTCTTTAGTATTCTTAACTTTTCCTCGTGGATTCACGCACTGCGACCATCACTTATTGTAAGGAAAAGAATTTTCCATCCTATATGATTAGAAAAATCAATGTCCATTTTGTGTTTGCACATGCGCGTGATGTGTTCGATTGAGAAAGGGTTTGTGGGTTAGATTTTGCTAGATTCCTTCTCTTCATTAGCACTTCAATCCATGAAACCATGCAGTGGTGGAGCCAAGGTTTCAATTTGGAGAAATTGATGTACACCCTCTATCCCACAATGAGAATCTATTACGATAAGGGCGCACAATTTTGCAGTAAAAAAGTAGTATTTCTGTGTATAGTTCTATGAAATTTTTAACCCCATATTGAAGATCTCAGGAGTTCTTGAATTTGGTTTCAAGAAATTTTAGAAATTATGCACGAAGTGCTTTATTTTTTGTTCCAAAAATTGCATTTTTTAGTAATGATCTTTCCGGGACGGAGGGGCATAAAAAAGGTATAAGTATTCTAAGGTTAATTATTCGTAATATTTGAAAAGATGCACATTTTCATATGTTAATTATCCATCATCAAACTTAATACTAAGAAACACAGGTGTTCTAAGGTTACATATTCATAATACCCAAATGATACACATTTCATCCATTAATCATTCATCAACATACTTAATTCCCAAAAATAATACCCTTGTTCCATAGAGTTATGTTTTTGCAATACAAAATTAGTTCATTTTTTGGACCGGGGGTGGCACCTGCCACCCAGCCCCCCATATTGCCACCGCCCCTGAAGCCATGAGTACACAGGGCCAAGAATTCCATTGGTCAATTCCCGGATTTATCTAGAGGCACTGCCTACTTGATATATGGTTTATTGTTCCTGTATTTCTTTTGGGGAATTGATTTTCACACTCCTTTTTACCATCCACACTCCTTTTTTGTTTTCATTGATGTGAATTTATTACGTTATCCATTGTTGTGTGAAAAAAGCCAAACTAAAGTAAGGATAAAATGGTAATTCTACTTGAGTAATAACAAAAAAAAAGGAGTGCGGATGGTAAAAAGGGGAGTGCAACAATCACTACCCTTACAAAATTGCTTTAGCTTTTAAGTTACCAAGAGAAAGTAAAATGAAGCAGAATTCCTGTTATCTTTTGAAGGGTTATTGACAATGGCCAACAGTACAACGATGGGGGTCAACAGTGCTTTAGGTTTTGAGGATTGTTGTTGAGGGTTCTCACATATCCAATGTTTTGGTGGGTTTTTATGAGTCAGTCACGCATCCTTTGTTTGTCGCATGATGCTTTTTCCAGTTTTGCTTAATTGCTTTAAATCAGAGGATTTGATTGTATTACTGATTTGACAATCCTGTGTGGGTGTAGCATCAATCAACAGTCATGATAAAGATGGAGCCCCATAGTTGTCAAAGGTAAAAAGCACACCAAGGTCAAAGTCCTGTAGGGCCTTAGGCGAGAGGCACAAGGCGAGGCGTGCACCTTTTTGAACCGAGGCGCACTTATGCGGAAAAATTGGAAAAATAGCATAAACCAATGCTTTAAATAATAACACTAAGCCAATAAGTTTAAGACAACATACCATCATTTGCAATTGTTTTTTCAATGATTTCTTATTTCCCATAAACTCTTGAATCTCTTGTTTTACGTCGGGTGGGACTCTTTTACAAGTTGTTACATCTCTATAACCTCCTACAAGGTATTTCTTAGCCCAATTAACCCCTACATTGGTTATTTTGCCACAAAAAATACATTTAAATTGGTTAGTGTTCGCCGGATCCGGCAAATGATGATATTTCTATGCAAGATCCGTTCTATTAGCTCCGCTTGACATCTAAAAACAAACAAGCAAGTATAATTTACTTTAGCTAATAGCCTAATATACTCTTTGGAAACCCCAACATGTATGAAGGGAAAGAAAAAAAAACCTTAATTTCATTAAAAAAATAAAAGAGTGATCGATTTGAAAAAGGCACTCCTTTTTGCACCTCGTTGCCTCTCGCCTAGCCGCGCCTTTTTTCGCCTAGGCTACACCTTTTTCAAGTCGCCTCACCTGGGATCACCCGAGGCACAATAGGTGCGCCTTGTTGCACCTCTCACCTAGGCGCGCCTTTGACAACTATGTGAAGCCCCAACTGCTACTTTGGTGCGTTGCATGTGTCGTAGGCTTGATAAGTAGAACGTGGTGTTAGATTTCTTAGAGGGTTCCAATCTATAACCAATTGGCTACAAGTGGAGTAACCTCAAGAATTTATCAATCAGGCTTAGTTGGTTTAGATGAGCAAGGCGGGATGTACGAATTGAGGAGACTAGGAGATTTGACTAGGCGATGGAGATTTGACCACGTGGAGTTAGGCTACCCAAGACCTAGCTCTGATAGAATGTTAGATTTCTTGGAGGGTTCCAACCTAAAACCAATTGGCTATAGGTGGAGTAACCTCAAGAGTTTACTAACTAGGCATGAGTGGCTTAGATGAGCAATGTGGACATTGTCATCCCATTGTCTTCATCTTGTGATTTTCTTTTGTCAATCATACACATTCTTTATTGGTTACTTATTCTTTGAAATTTAGCATGGCATCAGCTTTAGTGGATCTTTGGCTGCCATATTATTAATTTAACCTTTTGTACTTCAGTATGCAGCGCGTCCATCCAAAGTCGAAGAGAGAGAGTCGGTGCCCTCACTTGATCTCTTGTAGTTGAGAGTCAGTCTTCCCTTCAGCACTAACGTCAATCTCTTCTGTGTCTCCCCTTCTCCAGCATCAACCGACCGTACTCTTGTAGTTGTTACATCTTTATTGAATCTCTACACAATCTTTTCATGGTGGAGCTATGATGTTAGTTTTGAGGTCGGCAAAAGCAGTGTTATGATGTTGACTGAATTTGTTGATCAAACCTATTGGACCTCTCTTGTCATATAAGTCAACTTCAAAGTGGATTTGTTGGGCGAAGAATGTGTTACGACCCATGGCCGCCGGCCTAGTGGGGGCAGCTCATATCCTCTTCTTAATATCATGTTTGTTTGCATTCTTCCGAATTAATTTTAGCGAGTGAAACTTAAGTACCACAAGAATTACCCCCATGAAGGAGAAGACATCTTTTTCATACTCAGAAGATTGGAAACAACACAACCAATACTTTATATACACAAGAACTAAATTAAGGGAGAAATTGGTTCGACAACCAGAAAAAAAGTATTACTAAATAGAATTACATCTTTGAGACTTCATCACAGTTAACCGGTTGAGCTCGTATGTGCTACATTCATGTACAATCTAGAAATCAAACGGCTTTTGTAATATTCTCTAGATTTGCACTGATAGTGACATATGTGCAACGACATGTGAGAAGGTAGAGTTGTGAATAAACATAGGAGGGCTACGGTACTAGTACAAAAAAATGGAAATCTCATGAAGTAGCAGCAATGCAATGCAGTTGAAATCATATTAGATGGTAATCCCCAGTTCTCCTAACAAAATAAGGGCCACGGTAGTTACCATCCAACCTCAAGCTTCCTCCAATCATACATTTTTCGGTTCTGTTTTCCAATGATTGATGAGGAAAATTCTATTTTCATTTACTTCATTCAATGCCCCTTGCACTTGTCATGCCCCATTTGCTTAGTTACTTGAATAAAAAAGCTTGCATGTTCAAAATGAAATCCAAATTGTACGAGTTTAATAGATACTTCATTCTTCCTTTACCTTAAATATCCTCTCAAAACTTTCCAGTTGGTGAGTTTTCTCTAATTTGGCTTCCACGAAGAGAAATATCATGAGTTTAGGAGCACGATGGCTGATGCCATTAAAGCAATCAAATGTTGCTCTTGAAATCACTTCTGCTAAAGCCATACTTTGATGTAATCCCTACATTTTTCACAAGTTCTAACACGTTTCGACGAAGAAAAACGAAGGAAAGAGTTTAAGCATAAATGGACGTACCTCTTTTTGTTCTTGAGCAGAGAAAGCTTATATATGTTTTTGCTCATTAAGAGTACTTAGGATATCGTTAATAACATCCTTGGCCTCCGAAACCATAGTTTTGATAACCTGTAATTAAAAAAATAAAAGAAAAATAGAAACATCCACCATTTAGTAGGATGCCAATTTCCTAAGAATTAAGAGGAATAAGTGTGTTTGCCTTCATACATTCTCAAGTTCACTTATTTGGCCTGAAATTGTATTTATTTGCCCCAAGTCTGAAGAAGCCTTGGTTTCTTATGAATCCGCATGCTCCTTGAAGATTGTCATTCCAGAGGTATATGTGTGCCACTTTCTTTACTCTGGATTCTAGTTTTTGAGTTGCCTAGAGGAAGATAATCTTGTGATATTAGCAACTGAATAATGAAGAGGCATGCACCTCCATGCATCTCAATAGTTGTTGTTGAAGCAAAAGTCAAAAGAAGCCCTTGGTTTTCTGTTTCTTAATCTACAAATTTGATCTGCAGAATTTTAGGGCTGATTGAGAGTGCCTCAAAATAATTTGTAAAATAGAAGGGCATATAAAATCAAAATGTGATTTACAGAAACATTGGGTTCATAAGAGAAGTTATTTCTCATGTTAACAACGAAAATAATTATAATTACTAAAAAAAAATCCAATTAACAATTAATTTTGGTTATCCTGGAAAGAAATCGTATCCTTAAAATGGAAAGATTGATGACCCTTGCACCTAGTTTTCGAACAACATGCAAGAAAAATTACTTTAAAAAAAAAAAGATATCATAATTGCTCTGTGTCCTGCAGTGAATTGGGAAAAAAAAAATTAAGTACCCAGCTTTGCAAACAAAGCAGATATATCCTCTGATGCATTTTGCAAATTGGCACGTAATTCCTTTGCACGATCGATTAGAGAAATTTTCTCACTGCACATCTGAAAATCATACATTGTCCTTAATCAGGCAGTATGCAAATAAGGGGTACACGGTATGTGATGAAACGATAGCTTAGGCTACATTTACCTGAGTCGAGAAGCATGGAGATTATAAACTCCTTTCCTTGAGTATGGCAATGTCTACCCTGTGGTTCTCTTGACAATCCACCAAGGCGTTGTTACTATTTTCCAAATTTAACTGAAGGAATAAGTTAAGATCAGATGATTGACTATAAGAAATTGGATAGCAAATCCGAAAATCCAAAAATGTAGAACCATATTAATACCTTGCAATTTGAGCTCACTATCTAACTCTAACACTAATTTCTCTTCTTGCTGTGTTAGATAGAAATCAAGAAATTTATCAACTTCTTGAAACAATAACAAACAATATACTAAATACCCAGTTAATGTAGATGCCAAATGATTTAAGATTTAAAACAATCTGGCTACGTCATTCCTTGTCATTGAGGTTTAGATCAATCTCCAATTGCTCAATCTTCTCACTCTTTGTCTACATGGGATGATACAATGAGCTAATTTTGAGAATCAAAGAGAATCAAGTTACGGCGGTGAGTAGCTCAAGGCACTGTTCTCGCAACGATGATAGATCTTCTTGTACTTTCTTTATATGAAATGTGAGTTTCATCAGATTCAGCCTGCTAATTTTGAGAATCAAGTTATTGCGACGAGCGGTGAGATGAAAATAACGTGAAAGAGCCCTGCAAGTCTAACCTACAATGGTCTCCCAAAAAGTTCACATGTTCCTTTGCAAAATCAACAACTACCACTGGACCTACGCAAAAATCGTAACATATTGTGAAACCTTAGGCTATTGGTGATTATGTGTTCCAAGTTCAGTTATGAAAAGTAAGGGAATTAACTCAGTTAATCAAGCGATAAACACCTTCTTCTAACCACTTCCTTTACCAACCTTGGGTACAAAACAATTAGATGCAACCAAATAAAAACGAAACAAACTACCAAGCCCAGCCCCTCCCCTGCTCCCCCTAAAAAAGATTTTCAAACTTCACAGAACATCCAAAGAACAAGAAATCAAGAATCTGATAGTTTGAATAGCTGGATTGAATGATTCAAAGATGGTCGAGCACAATCCTTGTAAGTTCGATTTCTTTGAGAAGGTGGAAAAGTACTTCCATCAAATTGTGTACAAATATACAAATACTTTTTGATCAAATTTATACATCTATGCAATAAATGTCGACCAAAATTTATAATTACCAAGTAATTATTGATCACATGCATGTTCAAAGTATGGAAACTGTATGAATTACGAACCTGTACGTGAATTTTAATGATTGCCTACCAAGTCACTGTTCAAGGGTTACCGAATTTTTTAATAATTCTACCCCAAGGAATGTACCTAGGTAAGTGGAAACAGGTGGACTTGCACAACTCCTCATCTGGGGATAATAATAATTTAAGAAAACTTTTTTTTATTAGACTTGAGGGGAATAATAAAGTTTGGATAGAGAGTCTGATTTTGTAAATTTTTGGATAAGTGACTTGCTAATTTATAAAAGGTGTTTTTGACGTTAAATTTGATTTTTTTTTGTTGAGGCCGATGAGGATGCCCTTAGCTCACCGCCTTTCATGCCCAATTCAAGGAATAAACGAAAATAGGACCAAAAATTAAAACTTGAAATACATAAACTGTCCAAATAGTACATTACAACCCAATACATTTACAGGGGCAATTTCGTCCACAATGGTAAAAAAATTGGCATGCCAACCTCTATTCTTATATAAGAAGGTTTAGATATATATAGGGTCTCCTTTCGGAACTCCACGTTCCCAATATTTTTTTGACAATCCGAACCGTCCAATTTGTTTAAAAGGTGTTTACAACGGTCCCCGCAAGAAATTATTAAAAACAAATATTGGGAAGGGATTGATCCAAGTAATTTTTCGCAAAACTGTAAATATACCGTCTTTGTGAAAAACTGCTTGGATCAAGCCCTTCCCGGGTTTTTTTTTGATGATTTCTCGCAAGGATCCTAGAAAACACCTTTTAAACACATTGGATGGTTCGAATTTTGCAAAAACAATTTTTTAAGCTTGAAAACACCAAAAAACCTCCAATCCGGGAGTCCGGATTAGAAGTTTTTGGTGTGTGTGTGTGTGTGTGTGTGTGTGTGTGTGTGTGTATATATATATATATATATATATGAACTTCTAATGAGGGATCCCTCATTTTAAAAAAAGTGAGGACCTCATGCTTCCCGACCAAATTTCGACGATCTGAACCGTTAGATGTGTTTACAATGTGTTTTTAAGATCCACAGCGAGACTTCGTCCAAAAAAATACACAGAAGGGGGCTTCATCTGATTAGTTTTTGCTAAAAATGCTAAACTGATCGGGTAAAGCCCTTGTGGGTAATTTTTTTGGACGAATTCTCGCGGTGGCCCTTAGAAACACTTTTTAAACACATCTAATAGTTCGGATCATCAAAATTCAGTACGGAAAGTGAAAAAATTGTTTGGTCCTCACTTTATTTAAAATGAGAGATCTCTCATTAGAAGTTGATCATATATATATAGGATCATGATCTCCTAAGGGATCCCTTATTAAAATTTGGCACGGACCTCACCTTTCTGGATCAAATTTTGATGATCCAAACCGCTTAATGTTTTTAAGATGCGTTTTTAAGGGCCTTCGTGAAGATTTGTCAAAAAAAAAAAAAAACGGAAAGGCTTGATCCAAACAGTTTTCGATAAAACTGTACATATGTACATACAATTTTATCGAAAATTGTTTGGATCAAGCCCTTCCGGGTATTTTTTTTGAAGGTTTCTTTTTTTGAAGATTTCTCGCGTGGACCTTGGAAAACGCATTTTAAAAACATTGAGCGGTTCGGATCGTCAAAATTTGATCCGGAAAGTTGAAAAAAGGCTAGGTCTGCTCCAAATTTTTAATAAGGGATCCCTTAGGAGATTATGATCTTATATATATACATATATATATATATATATATATATATATATATATATATATATATATATATATATATATATATATATGAAAAATTTCTTATAAGGGTTCCCTTACAAAAATTTTGCTGGAAAAACATTCTGGACCGTTAGATCGCGTTAAGGCCATGAACGGCTGAGATTAAAAAACCCACACGAGGATCAGATGGCCGGGTTAAAACATTTCGCGGGTTAGGATCCGGGTTAAGCCCCCATCCGGATCCCTCCCCTTTCATTTCACTCTATGAGAGAGAGAGAGAGAGAGAGAGAAAGAGAGAGAGAGAGAGAGAGAAGTGCGATTTCAAAACCCTTCACCGATTGGCTGGATCTAAAGCAATCTCGACCTGTTCTTGATGAAATCTCAAAGGTATCTCCCTCTTCCCTCGCTTTATCTCGTTCTTCTCTCTTCTTTTTCGAACCCATTTTTGAAATTCTAGGGTTTCCAGCCACAGAAATTGAGCAAGGAGAAAGTTCAGGTGTTTCTCACTGTGTGTGTGTGTATGTGTGTGTGTGTGTCTCTCTCTCACTTCGTGGTTCTTCAAACCCTAAATCGAGCAAGAAATCCTTGGTTTTGTTAGAAAAGGGTATTCAAAATTGTAGAGTATTTATCAAACGTTATGAGAAGAAAGGGTGTTCATAGAGGTTTCTTCTCGATCAAGTGAAAGGGAAAGGAATTGTGATGGGCCAAATGTGGGGTGTTGATTTGAATGATAATGGTTCCAATCAAGATCTCTGTGTGTGTGTATGTACACATATATAGTCCCAATCTAGTCAGGAATCCGGGACTTCTTGGTTCGGATCAAATTTTCACGATCCGAACCGTCCAATGTGTTTAAAAGCTGTTTTTAAGGGTCCACGCGGGAAATCATCAAAAAAAACACCGGAAATGGCTTGATTCAAACAGTTTTTCATAAAACTGTATATATACAATTTTTGTGAAAACTGCTTGGATCAAGCCATTTTCGGCATTTTTTTTTGAAGATTTCTCATAGGGATCTTGGAAAACACCTTTTGAACACATTGGACGACTCGGATTTCCCATAAATAAATTTTAAAAGCATCAAAACACCGAAAAAAGCTTTTATCCTGGAAATCCGGGATCCTTGACAATATCGCTGGTGTATATATATTTCATGCAATTGGGCATCACTTTCGTAGCCCAATCCCATGGCACAAACCCCTTATCAAGTGGGCCCTGAAGGGCCCTCGATGACTATGAAATTGGTCCCTCAATGGCTATCAAATGAATGGAAGAATGTGGTGGATGTGTAATCATCATCAGAACCTTCTTCTATCAGAATGATTTATCATGTCCGAAGAGCTTACATGCATTATGGCCAATGGCATCTCCTTTCAAATGTTTTTTTTTTAATTAAAAAAAATCATTAATAATAAACATTTTATATCAACTTTTAGTTCCACTTTCAAAATTATCCTCCACTTTTAAAGTTTCATGTTTTCGCAATCCTCCACTTTTGCGGTTAACCAAGAACCAAACCACGGTTCATAAATGACAGATGCTCTGATACGAAATTTTATATCCATCTCAAAACCAATTGGTAAAAATCAATCGAAAATAAGTGGAGATGTCCCAATATATATTAATATTAACTGATCATTCATTCCTCTTTATAATGGGACAATGGGCTACTTTGGGTAAAAAACCAAAAAGTGATTTTTTAAAAAACCATTTTGTCTTTATTCAATTTTTTTTTTGCATTCGTTAGTTTTGCATAAAGATTTTATGGTTTCTAGATTCCTCTCAATGAGACGAATCTAACAAGTATAAAATTATGGTTAAAACTCAAATTTTTTTTAATAAAGCCAAAACAGGTCCACCATTCCACCTATTTTGGCTTTATTAAAAAAAAGAGTTTTGACCATAATTTTATACATGTTAGATTTGTCTCATCGAGAAGAATCCAGAAACCACAAAATCTTGATATAAAACTAATGAATGCAAAAAAAAATTGAATAAGGACAAAATGGTTTTTTAAAAAACCACTTTTTGGTTTTTTACCCAAAGTAGCCCAATATTTCTTAACATGGACTAACCTAACCTGACCCGATTTTATGTTTAGTGCATACTCGATCTATCCCATTTAGATAGTCCAGTTCGGTTTACTATACAAAAGTTAGATCCAAGATTGATAAATTCACGTTACACCAAAACAACTTTTCTTTCATTAAAATAAAGGAAAGGATTTTTTCACACATTTTTACTTCCAAACATTTTTATTTTTGTCTTTATTCACTTAAAAGTATCAAATTACCTTTATATGAAAAAGAAAATAGACTCATGAGGTAACTGTAATTTGATAATCAATCCTGCTAGGGGTACAACATTTTAGTTTACTCCAAATGTACACTATTTTTGTGGGACTCATTTCGGGTCTCACACAAATTATTGGAGTCGCTCGATATTCTTAAAACATTTTTTTAAGGCAACTATAAAAATTAACTGATTTAACGTTGGTAACGTCTCAGTTGATTCTGCGCCCATTTTCCTGTCAGTAAGTTCGACGTAGAATCGATCGAGTCCTTAGTGATGTTAAAATTAGTTAATTTTTTACAATGACTCTTAAAATAGTTTTCTAACAATATTGAGCAGCTCCAATTCTTTGTGTGAGACCCGAAATGTGTCCCATGAAGCGGTATACATTTGGTGTACACTAAAGTGTTTTTTTTGGAGTAATTTAGCTTGAAATTAAAAGGGGTTAAGCGAACGTAAAGCCTAGAAGAGGCATACTCCAGGGAGGACAAAAGAAAACAAAAAAAAAATTACGTACTCCCTAATACAACTCGCCGGGGTGGAAAAATAGGAAAACCAGCACAACCGTTGGGATAGGCACAATGCATAAAACAGTACAAAAATCTACTGTATTAATCCGTGGGATAGAAAATGAGCCCTATGGTGTGTGACACATTGCCCCACGAAAAGCCTTGTCCTCTCTCCTTCCCAATTTTATAGTTTTTTATGGGAGTTCGTGCCACTTTTCAAAGTGTTATATCTTATAATTACAATGTTTTAGGTGATTATGAATACTTTGTTTATTTGATTAAATCAAGATCTATCAAACAATATCCATATTGCATATAAAATGTATTACCGATTGAAAGATATAATTATTTTTTTTATCTGATTAGAATAGAACGAGAGACTATAAAATTGAAACGGAAGAAGTATATAGCTGTTGTATGATGTACTCCCAATAGAGAACCGTGTATGATGTGGACTACCCACATAACTTTCCAGATTTTGTGCACTGAACCCCTCAAAAGATCAAGGACAGCTGGCAATAAATGTATTTCGGTCACTTCTTGAACAACACTGAACTTGTGTTTGGTTTTGATTTTGAGTTTTGATTTTTATAATCTTATATAGTATAGCAGAATGACTTTTTGCGAGAAGGGCTGTGGTTGCGACAAGTGGCATAATTTAATTGGTTTGTCATAGAATTTTCAAGCAACATATGTGACATTACTCTTATTCCCATTCTTCAAAATTATCTATAAATAGGTTAGATGTTATTCGAAAATTTACCTTAATTATCTCCTAATTATCTCCAGCATATCCATATTTGAATATTGAAGAAGAGATTGTGATGCCATGATTGCATAATAGATTTCGAAATTATCTACACTTTGCTGAATAGAATAAATTTTTTTTGTTACTATCAATACTTTCCTGAATAGAAGATCTCTTCCTATGCATTTCTTTTTTACAAAATAGATTGGTTCTCCAACGAAGCTATGAAAGGTTCATTGATCTAGAAAAAAATAAAACAAAAAATAAGCGAGGTATTTTTCTTGGTCTTTCTATATCTTTGTGCATGTACTCTTTATCGATTATGAATATGTGTTTGCATATATGACAAAACCAAATGTAATACAAAGCATACCCATATATATGATACAATAAGGAAATTTTTTATGCCTCCTAATGAGAATAAATTTAGAGCATGTATTTTGAAAAAAAAAATTACAATATAATGTGTTTGCTTTCAATAAATTTTGTCAGATTTTGCTTTCTAATTTTATTTTTTTTTAGAATTTTGTGTGAACAAATCCAAAGCAGCTTGCAACTTTTGATCTCTGTATGGTGAAGGAGTTCTCAGAGGTCTTTGTGCTTGCATAATTAGAGCAAAATGAAAATCAACTCTCCTAAGTGGTAACTTTAATTTAAAATATGAGTACACCCTAAGTTATTGATAATTAGTGATCATCTACTAAAACAAAAATGTTGTTTAAAAAATACACTATAATGAAAACAAATATGTTTATGAGAAGCAATTTCCAAAACTATTAGAGAAAAATGAAATTTAATCAAGTTCGATCTAAAATTTAAAAAACCAATGAAATTTTTTAGTTTTCAAGATCTTTAAAAAAATATAAATAATTCTGGACATGTTAAAAATAATTGAAGTCAATTTGTAAAGATTATTTTACTTAGTTTTTTCTTTAATCTTTTCAACCACAGGGACTATTTTTAGGGGAGTAGATGGTAGTATCTTCGATTCTTCATCCATTCTTTGAAAGGTAAATCTTTTGTTTTTCTATTTGGTAAAGATTATTTTATTACAATTTTTTCTTTAATTTTTTCAAGCTCTTCGACGCAAAATTCATTATAGAGGCCATTTTGAGGGGAAGATCGGTAAAAAAAGATGGTAGCATCTTCAATTCTTCGTCCATTCTTGGAAAGGCAAATTTTTTATTTTCAATTTTGTGAAGATTATTTTACTACAGTTTTTTTCTTTAATCTTTTCAAGCTCTTCGACGCAAAAATTCATCCCAGTCAAACACTAACGATAAGTGACGAGTGAATTTGTAAAATACTTTCTAATTTTTATTCCACGATAAACTATTTTATTTTATTTTTCCTTTTCTTCTTATTGGGAATATTTGATTGTATTGTATTCCTTCCCAATCTTTTCTTTGACATATTCAGTTTGTTTGTAGTAACTTCAAATATACATTTCACATTTGTGTAGTTTAATGGAAAAAAAGAACCTTATATTTTCTCATTCTACACGATTTGAGAAAAAGAAGATGCCCAGGCTTTCGAGACAATCATTATGTTGACACCAAACTTGATAAAACCGGGGTGGTGATGTGATGTATGTAGACAATAGATTTTGTATGACATAAGCATGAACATGAGCAACTGTTTAGAAAGAATTGAGCAATGCTACATAGTAAAGTTAATTTGGATGTGTCATGGATTAAGCTACGGTGACTGAAACTTCAATTTGCTTGATTGACGTATGTTAACGAACACCACAAATAGTCTTAGTAAATAAAGAGAATCAATGGAAGGAGTTCGGGTGGATTCAGTTGCGTATCCATCAAATGTTGTTCATATGTAGTATATAAAGATCAAATGGTACTTTAAGAGATCTAATTTGATTATAATTTTATTTCTGTGCATAACACGGGTAATTGAACCAATTTTATACTTGAAATGGTACTCAAATTATGTGTACAAACATTTAATTGTGTAGATTGAATTCAGTCCGTGCATAGCACGGGTTTTTTGCTAGTGATTAAATAAAGAAATATAAATAATAGTTAAAAAATAGGTATTAATGATTGGAGAGATAAAAAGAAAAATAAAAATAATACTCTTTCCGTTCCAATTTTATAGTCCATTTTTAAGAGTTTTTGCCATTTTTCAAAGTGTTATATTTTATAATCTACAATGTTTTAGGTGATTTTGAACATTTTATTTTTTAGATTAAATCAAGATCTATCAAACAAGATCCATATTACATATAAAATTTATTACTGATTGAAAGATATAATCGTTTTTTTATCTGAGTAATTATTAAATTAGGACGGAAGGAATATTTAAAAATAAAAATAAAAATAAAAAAAACTAATTATTGAATTCTTGAAAACCAAAACCAACAAACCTCTGAAGTCTGAGTGTTTAGTCGCAAGGGCGTGGGCCCCACTTTCCTTTGTACTTGCAACGTGAAGGTGCAAACTAGGAGCTTTGGGTAATGGCACAAGAGCCAAAAGTTGACTTCCGCTAACAAGATGAAGGGACCCACCACCAGCCCGTTATGTTTGATGCCGACCCCTCATAGAAAATATGGGTCCCACTAGAGTGTTGTTTGACAATTTTGAGGGAGAAAACTTGCATACAAATAGGGTAGAAGTTGATGTGGTGTCTCTTCAACACATTTAAGCGTTCTAAAAATGTATTAGACCGTTTAAATTAAAACACTATTGTTACTTCTTTCTCTTTTCTTTTTCTCTCCCCTATTTCTCTGTCTAAATCCGGACTGTTCAATATTTTTTTGGACGGTCCGGATGTACCGAAAGGCACTGTGTTAGAATTTTGGTTTCGTTTCCATTAGATTTTCAAATATCAAAAAAAAAAAATGTTCTCTATAATAATTTTTAATTTTTTTTATACCAAATTAAAGTGATCAATGAAGATTTTAATTTAGTGCAAAAAATATTAAAAACATTTTACGGAAGAACATTAAAACAAAATGCAGATGGAGGAAGTAAACAAAAGTAATAAAAAAAAGGATTATAAAAAAAGTAGTGTGAAAATCACTATCTTTTCTGGGAAAAAAAAATGCTACTCTACAAAAAAGCCAAGTGGGCTTATGTTAAAATTTAAAAGTGTATCAAAATGTATTGAAATGTATACAAAATTAAGTTTAAATGTATTAAAAATATAAAATACGCATTAAAAACCTGTCAGTAAATTTGTATTGAATGGTGGTGCTACTTTGGGATTTGTAGAGTGTCCCAAAAGCTATGACTAGTTTTTTTCGGAAACTAATTTTTCCGGTTGATCCTTCTCATTATTATGAACACAAAAATCAAGCCAATTTTAAAACAAAACTCTTACTACTTCCATGTTGACCAAATAGGAGGTTCATTAGTTCCAAAATGGAGTAAAAAGAAAAAGAAAAAGAAAAAGAAAAAGAAAAAGAAAATCTGTTCCGAATGGGAAGTGGGAAGTAATGTTTAGAAGGGTAATTTTGCTTGAACCAGTAAATTAGAGAGAGTTCTTGAATGAATTTTATGACATAAAATGAAAAAGTTGATTCTAGTTGGTGTTTTATGGAGATGTGATAAAATTACCTTATTTTTTCAATAAATAAAATCTAGTGTGATAAAATGTTGTAAACCACTAATGTAATAAAATTAATTTTTTATTTAACAATAAAAAATAATAATAATAATATTAAATAATTTATTCAAGAACTCTCCTAAATTTCCAACCAGGAAAAGTAATCTAGCAGTCAAATTAAAGGGGCTGTTGAGTAGTAAGCTGCCCTTCTTCTTTAGTATTCCCTCCGTCCCAATTTTATGGTCCCTTTTGGAGATTCCAACTTAATAAGGGGACATAATCATTGCACTTTTGAAAACATATTTTTTCTATTTTACCCTTCAATTATTACACTTTCTTACTTTTTTATTATTTTTAATTTCAAAATACAAGGGTATAAGAGGAAATTCCTTAACAATTACTCATTTAGTTTTAAAGTGGGACAATTTTTTTGGGACTACAAAAAAATCAATTGGGACTATAAAATTGGGACGGAGGGAGTACTATTTCTTTATTTATGACGGTTTGACTCCATAAAGTTGTGTTTGGTTTGGTTTTGAGTTTTGATTTTTGTAATAATTAGAGGGAGAATTAGGGGTAATAATTAAATAATAGGTATTAATGATTAGAGAGAGATAGAGAGAAAAATAAAAATAAAAAATAAAAATAAAGGTAATAATTGAATAATAATTGAAAAAATCGGTTCTTAAGAACCAAACCAAACAAGGCCTAAGCCCCCTACCCCCTCTTCACTTGTCACATCTCCCCTAGCCCTCAGATCTGCGTTAGTTTACATTGAATTTACAGAGAATCCCATTAATTTGCAGAGATTCCCATGCCCTCAGATTTGCTTTCTTCCGTAAATCAAAAGAAGCAGCTCTCGACACATACACATATGTTCCCTACACTCAACCCTATCTTCCCGTACTGTACCTAAATAGCAAATCAAGAGGAGACACATTTTTTTGGATGACCCTGGGTGCACAATTGGGTGGTGTGGATTACCCATTTCATTTTCCTCTACAAATTGAGGGCTAATTTTTAAAAGATTTTTGTACTCAGTTGTTAAAATTACTATATTTCAAATAAAAAAATGAAGTAGATCCGTATATCATTTTTTGATTTTTTTTCACACCAAATTAAAGAACTCCTGAACTACTTTAATTTGGTGCGAAAAAATCAAAAAACGATATATGGAATCACTTCATTTTTTTATTTGAAATATGGTGATTTTAACAACTGAGTATAATCTTTTAAAAAATTGAGCTTGAATACAGTGTACTCATTTTTGAATTTTAAGGCGGTTTTAGTCTATTTATGGCCTCTGAAGTTGAAGATTTCATAGGCCTTGACGACTGTTGGTGTTATTACAATAATAAGCACAAAAAAATTAAAATTACGATGGACAAATTAACAGGCTGAGGCACGGAAATCTTGCTCTCTTTAAGGAGATTCAAGCCCTCTACGGTAATAGACCGGTGCAGTAGAAAATCTCTTGGCTTGTCCCCTCTAGGATACAACAGCCCGATAATTTATCGTGTGGTTCGAACCTACTCTGCACAAGTAGGAGAACCCAAAGCTCCACCGAATAAATATCCTTACACTTTGCCCAAGACTCTCACGTACATATTAAAACTTATAGGCTATTTATAAATTAAGGGAATAAGATTTGAGAGAAGAAGTTTTTCTTTTTTTCCTATTTCTTTCGGCAAACACACACACACTGAAAAAGGAGGATAGCTCAAGCCTATTTATAGACCAAGGAAGTAGAAGGAGAGAGTAAGTCTCCCTCAAGTCTTCATAATTAATAAAAGGAAGCTTCTAGTTTATCTTGGTCACCAAGTAAAAATAAAGACAAGATATGCTCTAGATATCCTTGGTCACCAAGCAAAATCAAGATAAGATTAGGAAGACTTTATTAGATAAGCCACTTGGTTCCCAAGTAAAAATCAAGATAAGATTTGAATTTGATCTTCCAAGATACCCAAAGATGTACACATGATTTGGACAGTCTAGCACCGATAAAATTAATATTAAAATATTTAAATATCCAACATTCCCCCACCTATTTTAATATTAAATGAGACTTCTTGGGCAAAGAGGGACATTATGCATCACGAAGGTGAGCTCTGCATTGAACCTCCACTTAGTGAAACAGTAATCTTTACTCCAGAGTCAATAGTGGTCTCTCGCTTGAACTTTGACTGCTTTGGGGAAATAAAAAAAAAATACTGTCCACACATAATAGTCCATGTATTGACATGAGCTTTATTAGCCAGCACATTTCGGCCTTGTGCTAATCCCGGTTTTCATGAACGTCTTTGAGAATAAAGCCTAATTCTCATAGGAAGCGGCCTCACCTCCACGCTCACATAGGTGAAATCTATCAAAGGTGCTCTTGTAATTCTAACACCCCACTCATAAGAGCTACAGAATTTCATTAAGAGTTTCTTAGAAACTCAACCTCCAAAACATTACAGGATAAATGCACTCACACCATAGGGATGGACATAATTAAATAATTTAGTGCATTTTTTAATGACCACCATATGATTCGTTCTTCCCATTGAACCCAGTTACAGGATATCCTCATACATGGTTCATGAATTTAATGGCTTTAGTCCCATCCCCCTCGATGTACTCCAGACCTTTTCTCTTGCTAAGGCCTTGGTTAATGGATCTGCAAGATTTTCAGATGACTTAATATAAGTCACATTTATGACCCCATCACTTAAATAAGTTCTCACAATTTTGTGTTTTCTTCTGATAGGTCTGGATTTGCTGTTGTAATAACGGCTTTGTACTCTACCAATTGCAGCGGTGCTGTCACAATGAATTAACACTGGAGGAATTGGTTTTTCCTAATGACGAATTTCATTAAGTAAATCTCTTAACCAATCAGCCTCCTCACTTGCTAAAGCTAATGCTATTAGCTCAGCCTCCATAGTAGAGTTAGCAATAATAGATTGCCTTTTCGATTTCCAACATATAGCACCACCACCCAAAGTGAACATATATCTTGTGGTTGAAAGAGAATCACTTGACAATGTATTCCAATCAGCATCACAATAACCTTCAAGTACCGCAGGATACTTTTTGTAAAACAAGCCATAATTTTTGGTACCAGATAAATATCTCAATAATTGCTCAATGGCTAGCCAGTGATCATTGCTAGGCTTGCTAATAAACCTGCTTAGTACTCCCACTGCATAAGCAATGTCAGGTCGAGTACAGTAAGTCGCATAACGCAAACTCCCAATTATGCTAGCATATCCTTTTTTATCAACCACATCCTTGTCATTTTTGACAGGAAATAAATGCACACTGGGATCAAAAGAGGTAACTACATGCTTGCAATTCTCAAAATAGTATTTTTTCAAAATTTTCTCAATATAGTGCGACTGATCAAGAAAAATACCATCACACGTCTTTGTAATTTTCATTCCCAAAATTATGTTAGCCTCTCCAAGATCTTTCATATCAAAATGGCTACTAAGCATATTCTTAGTCTCATTAATAATATGCATATTAGAGCCAAAGAGTAATAAATCATCCACATATAGGCTAACAATGACATGTGAATTTTCACAAGATTTATAATAGATGCACTTATCACACTCATTTGTCTTAAAATCATTCTCAATCATGCAGGAATCAAATTTCTCATGCCACTGTTTAGGCGCCTGCTTTAAGCCGTATAGGGATTTAGTCAACCTACACACTTTGCTTTCTTGACCAGGCTCTACAAAGCCCTCGGGTTGGTCCATGTAAATTTCCTCATCTAGGTCCCCATTTTAAAAAGCTGTTTTGACATCCATTTGATGGATTTTCAAATCATGAATTGCAGCAACTGCAATTAACAATCTAATGGATATCACTCGTGTAACCGGAGAAAAAGTATCAAAAAAGTCCAGATCAGCTTGTTGCTTAAACCCTTTTGCAACAAGTCTTGCTTTGTATTTGTCAATGTTGCCATCCGGTTTGAGCTTTTTACGTAGGACCCATTTACACCCGATAGTTCTACAACCTGGTGGTAAATCAACTAATTTCCAAGTTTTATTGGATATTAGTGATTCCATCTCATCAGTAACAGCTTCTTTCCAGAAAACAGTATCAGGTGATGTCAAAGCCTCTTGTAGAGTTTTTGGAGTGTCATCCACATTAAAAATATAGTCAGGGCCAAAATCTTTTGCAAATCTAGCTCTCTTACTCCTTCTCGGTTCAATTTCAAATTTTTTCTTGATTTTGTAAACTAGGAGTAAAAGAGCTAGGCACAGATAAAAAAATTCCTGTATATTCTTGACCCCCACCATTTCGAAATTTAAAAGGAAATTTTTCTTCATGAAAAATTGCATCACCAATTCAAAAATAATTTTATTTTCAATATCAAAAAATCTATAGGTTGTACTATTTATTGCATATCCAAGAAAATCACAAGTGGTAGCTCTAACACCCAGTTTGGGTCTTTTAGGATTTGTAAGCCTAACAAAGGCTAAACAACCCCAAACTCTTAAATATCCCAAATTTGGCTTATGACCTTGGTAAGTAGGGAAAACTTGACACAGCCAGCTTGGAAATATGAGCGGACCTGGGGAGTGAAGAACCAGCTCCACTTGGGCCTCCCTGGAGAACGTCACCAGAAGGCACAACAAAATGTCGGCTTTCGGCTCTAAAAATTTGGAGTGCGGGTATGTGCTTGAGTCCGGCCCAAGGTCAAGCTTGTGGTCGGGTAGGTACTACACCCGGCAAAGATGCTTATCCCGCACGAAGATATCGATCAGCAAGACTGCAGTCATATGGGATAAAGAAGAAGAAACGGATAAGATAAACATTAAATCCAAGGATAAACACGGCTAATAAAGGTTAACGAATCCAAGCCGAGGTCGAAGGAATAAGGAGTCCCGGCTAAGGCAGGACTCCACCTTCATCAATGGGATAACCCAGAAATACTCCGGAACACAGTCCTAATAGGACTCAACCTCCAACTAAATGCCAATAAAAAGCAACGGAAGGAATCCAACTAAGGTACGCACAATCATTAACCCTAATTCTCAATCCCTTCCAATACGTAACAAATTCCCCACCGGACTTAGGCATCGGAGGATGGTTGGCACGCCACCACACCGGTGACTTCGGCTCTTACGTTGTCTTTGCGAGGAATGTGTGGGGGCGATAAAGGCCGATTCATCACCGGGCGCCCGTCGTGGGAAGCTACTTCTTCCCTTTACGGTGAATAGTTTCGCATGGTGGATACCCGCATCTAAAGGAGAAAAACCATGGCTTCTGACCCCCACAAATGGAAACGCCGACGACGCTACCCAAGACCGGGCCGGGCCGTCAAGGCCGCCAAGGCCGCCGAGGCAGTAAATACGCAAGGCGTAAGGCCGTTACTGCCGCCGAAAAACCGCAAAGGCTTATAGAAGCAGCTAAAGCGGTAGCGACTAATGCCGCGAGGAGGAAGCAAGGCGGGCGTCAGATAACTCCCGTAAGAATTTGCCTAATGCAGGAGCAAATAAAACCTTAACCGTGTGGTTCTGATGCTATGTAGAAAACGCAGCCTTATGCAAATCTCTGAGCCGAGCATCTTGAACCTACAGCATAGTCCACCCGAAGAAGAGAATCACGAAGAGGAAAATGGGTCTAGTGAAGAGGAAAGCCAGAACCGGCGAAGGAATAACAAACCCCCCCTAGAAAAGTCGCCCCATGAACTAGAGGTAATTCTCAAAATGCAGAATCAGATAGAAGGGTTAATGAAGCAAGTTAAGGCGCAGACTCCTGCCACGGTAGAGGAGCTGGTCCAAAATACAGATTCACCCTTCACTTCGGAAGTCATGGGGCGTCCGCTTCCAAGGAAGTTCAAGATGCCTCAGTTGGAAACATTCAATGGCTCTACGGATCCATTGGACCACTTGGAAACCTACAAATCCCTGATGTATCTGCAAGCAGTCCCAGATGAAGTCATGTGCCGAGCTTTCCCAGTTACGCTTAAGGGAAGTGCCCGAGCTTGGTTCAATAAACTTCCCCCGGGGAGTATACGTAGTTTCAAAGAGCTTAGCACAAGTTTCGTAAGCTACTTCATTGCTGGCCAACGCTACGGCAAACCAGCAACACACCTTTTGACGGTAAAACAGAGGCGATGGGAATCCTTAAGAGATTTCACCACCAGGTTCAACAAGGAGGTGGTCCAAATAGACGGAAACTGGATGGGCCGTGAGTATAAGCACGTGATATAGTCTGGACTGTACCGGGGCGGTTCTTATACCTTTTATCTCAGGAACCACCCAAGACCCTGGCAGAACTCATGCTCAGGGCACAGAAGCACATGAATGCCGAGGAGGCCGTGCACGCACGGCGAGCCCGTGATGGCTTCGATCCCCAGGAAGGGCCATCACAGGTTGGAGAATTTCCACCATCTGACAGAAAGAGAAGAGACTCCACCCGTAAGGCGGGGGGAGAGCCGAGAAGTAAGAAGATGGATGTAGGACTTCCACAAAAGTGGGAGGAGGGCGCCTCGTGGTGGATTACAAACAATTCACACCACTCACTCAGCTCTGGCAGAGCAAATCCTCGGTAACCTCCAAGGCGACCCGGACCTCTGAGTGGCGGGAAAGTTGAGGTGCGACCAAGTAAGAGATCTAAGGATAAGTACACCCAGATTCCATAAGGACCACGGTCATAACACAGATGATTGCATAGATCTGAGGCAACAAATCGAGGAGTTAATCCAGAGAGGCAGACTCCAACGTTTTGTGTCAAAGAAATATCAAAAACACCCCAGGAGAGATGACGCAGGCAAGGATGGAAGGGATAATGCAGCGCCCCGGTCGGGTCCCATTGGAGAAATTAAGGTCATTCATGGGGGGTTTGCTGGAGGAGGAGAGTCGAGCAATGCCAGGAAAGCTCATTTGAGGAAATTAAGAACGGAGGATTATTTGGAGGTCAACATCGTTGGCCGTCCAAATAAACTCCAGAAGAAGGAAGAAATACCGATAATTTTCTCAGAAGAAGACGCCAATGGAATTCAGGTTCCTCACGACGACCCTCTGGTTATCACATTTGTCGTGAGCCAACTACCTTTACACGTAGGGTGCTGATAGACAGCGGGAGCTCCGCAGATATCCTGTACCTCCATGCTTACGATCAGCTTAAAGTTGGAAGGGAAAGACTAAAGCCTATGACCTTAGAGCTGGTTGGATTCGCAGGTACGCCTGTCCGTCCAGTCGGTCAAATAGCTTTACCTGTTACCATAGGGGAAGAGGGACGTCAGATCACCCGAATCATAGATTTCATTGTAGTTAGCTGCCCTTCAGCATACAATGCCATATTGGGAAGAACGACCCTGAATAGCATTGGGGCCATAATTTCCACGTGTCACTTGATGATAAAGTTCCCAACACCAGCAGGGGTGGCGTGCGTAAAAGGAGATCAGAAAGCAACGCGAGAATGTTATGTCTCTTCACTCAGAGGTGCTAACATCACCATGACTATAGAAAGCCTCGACGCCCGAGACGAAGAAAAACTTCAACAAGGGAAATCTGCAGAAGAGCTCATAGAAGAGCCCCTCGAGCGGGGATGACCAACCAAGGCGGTGAGGATTGGAACGGTGAGCTTCGGTGGCAAAGGCGAGACTTTGCAATTTCGAGGAAAAACAAGGATGTGTTTGCATGGTCCCATGAGGACATCAGGGGATTGACCCAAGGGTCATAACTCACAAATTGAATGTGGATCCCACGGTTGTGATTAAGCTGAAAAGAGTTTTCGCCCCCGTAAGCGGAATGAAGCGGCGGCTAAGGAAGTCGATAAACTTATCCAAGCGAGTGGTCCGGTCCGAGAAGTCCTCTACCCGATTGGTGGCTTAACGTGGTTATGGTAAAGAAAGCCAATGGTAAATGGAGAATGTGTGTAGACTTTACCAATCTTAACAAAGCATGTCCAAAGGATAGCTTTCCATTGCCAAGGATTGATTCCTTGGTGGACTCTACAGCAGGTCACGAGCTCCTAAGCTTCATGGATGCGTTTTCAGGCTATAACCAGATCCAAATGCACGCTCAGGACCAAGAGAAGAAGACGTCGTTCATCACGGACGGGGGGGCTCTGTTATAAGGTGATGCCCCTTCGGTCTTAAGAACCTTGTGGCTTACATACCAAAGGTTTGGTAAATAAGATGTTTAAACGGCAAATAGGCATAACGTAGAAGTAGTATATGTGGGCGACATCTTTGGTCAAAAGTGCCAAGGCACAGGACCATGTGACGGATCGGAAGAAACTTTCCAAGTCCTCGGGAAGTATCAAATGAAGCTCAATTCAACAAAATGTGCGTTTGGGATATCCTCAGGGAAATTCTTGGGCTTCATGGTGTCTCAAAGGGGAATCGAAGCCAATCCTAAAAAGATTCGGGCCATCCTTTCTATGCGCTCGCCTCAGAACATCAAGGAGGTTCAGAAATTGACAGGACGTGTTGCGGCCCTAAGCAGGTTCATCTCACGAGCCATTGATAAGTGCCAGGTTTTCTTTAAGGTTTTGAAAAAAGCCTTTGAATGGACAGCAACCGAAGAAATAGCTTTCAACCAGTTGAAGGAGTATCTTACATCCCCCGCCATCGAAAGGGGACTCGAGGCGAAGAAGACCTCTTTATTTACCTAGCTGTTTCCCCTCATGCCATCAGTGCGGTCCTATTACAGGAAGAACAAGGAATGCAACTCCCGGTGTATTACATCGCCAGAGCATTACGAGGAGCCGAAAATGAGGTATCCCAAAGTTTGAAAAAGATAGCTTTTGCAATGGTAGTAGCAAAACTAGAAGGCTACAACCATACTTCGTGCTCATCCCATTAAAGTACTTACGGATCGGCCCCCCGAAGAGTTCTCCATCGCCCGAGAGACGCCGGGCACGATTAATCCAGTGGTCCATAGAACTTGGCGAATTTGATATAGAGTACAGACCCCGAACTGCCATCAAAGCACAAGTGTTGGCGGACTTCCTGGCAGAATACACGTATCCAGAGCCAGAAGAACCTCCTCAAGAAGATCCCAAGCCTTGGGTTCTACAGGTTGACGGATCAACAACCAAGGAAGCAAGTGGGGCAGGCATGATCTTGACGTCTCCAAAAGGACAACGCCTAAGCTACGCCCTTAGGTTCGAGTTTAAAGTAACCAACAACGAGGCGGAATATGAAGCTCTAGTTGTGGGACTGGAATTGGCTAAGGCCGTCGGAGCTGATCATGTGTTGGCCAAAAGCGATTCGCAACTGGTTGTAGGACAAGTCCTAGGAGAGTATACAATAAGAGAAGAAGTGATGCAAAAATATTTGGATAAAGTAAAGTCCCTGGCGGCAAAGTTTCAAAGCTTCAACATCGTCAGAATCCCAAGGGAAGACAATATGGAAGCAGACTATTTCTCAAAGCTGGCCACGGCCAAGGAAGAGGCCATTCCACGGAATGCCCCAATACGTTATCTAGAGCTACCCAGTATCTTTGCCCCAAGTGCACAAGTGCAGACCATTGACTATAGCAACTTATGGGCCACTCCTATAGTCGATTATATTACAAAGGGGACCTTACCAGATGACAAAGTCAAAGCTAGGCAGCTCAAGATCAGGGCTGCCAAGTACCTAATGATGGGAGATGTGTTGTATAGGAGGAGCTTCTCATTGCCATACCTGAGGTGTCTAACGGTCGAGGAATATACGCGAGCCATGGAGGAGGTCCACCAAGGCGTATGTGGGGACCACCAAGGTGGCCGCATGCTAGCCTATAAGCTTCTCAGGCTAGGATATTATTGGCCAAGCATGCAGAAGGATTGCAACTCGATGGTTCAGAAATGTGAGAAGTGCCAACTCTTTGCAAACATAACTCATGGGCCTCCAAGGGCCTTGACCCCAATGAGGGGACCATGGCCATTTGCCCAGTGGGGAGTAGACCTGATTGGCCCGCTTCCCATGGCAGCAAGACAAGTCCAGCACGCCATTGTAGCTATTGACTACTTTACAAAGTGGGTTGAGGCTAAGGCATTGGCCACAATAACAGCAGAGGCAGCAATCGATTTCTTATGGAAATTTCTCATTAGTCGATTTGGGTTACCAAGAGTGATAGTCACGCGGATGGGGAAAGCGGTTTGATAATGCTCGGTTCAAGGAATCTTTGTATTTCTAAGGGGATACATGTGCATTTTTGCGCCCAAGGCCCACCCCTAAAGCTAATGGCGGTGGAAGTGACCAGCGTAAGCGATCAAGAAAGGAATTAAAAAGAGGTTGCGAGAAGCCAAAGGAGCTTGGCCAGACGAGCTATACAATGTGTTATGGGCATACCGTACAACACCCCGAACTGCAACAGGAGAAACCCCATATTCCCTTGCATTTGGGGCTGAAGCGGTAGTTCCAATCGAAGTTGAACTCCTCAACTACAGAACGGCAAGCATGGACGAGCAGGAAAACCAGGAAGATCTCAGGACAGAGCTGGATCTCTTAGAAGAAAAAAGGGATACAACAATGGCAAGAATAGCAGTCTACCAGCAAAGAATGGTCAAGTATCATGAAGCACAAGTTAGGCCAAGAGACTTTCAGGCCGGTGATCTAGTTCTAAGGAAAGTGGACCCTACGGGGAAGAAGGTGGGCAAACTTGGCCCTGGGGGGAAGTGGCCCTACCGTGTCCCACGCACCATATCAAAAGCCTGGAGCATATAAGCTTGCAACCCTAAGGGAAGGGAGATACCAAATTCACGGAATGCGGAGCATCTCAAGAAGTATTACAAGTAGGTACATGTTGATTTATTTTGCTTTTTAGGGAAGAAGGTTTTTTTAGAAAACTCTTTCGCTCAAATAAAACTCTGGTGATAGAATTATTAGAACTAGATGTTTCTTTTATATAGTCCCTGTGGCCAATAAATTCCCTACGAGGGAAATTTGTTTTTGTTTATTTCCTATTAAGCATGATATGGTTCAAATATAATAAAACAGCAATAAATAAAATTCTTCAATTTTATTTATAAAATCCACATCCCTAATGGAATGTGGATAGTTATTACACAAAGGACTCTGTGGACAAACCCACAAAAGTCACAACCTAATCACTACCACCCTCCCTTGGAGGGGAGGGAATCGGCGGCGGTGGCTGCCCCTGGAAAGCTCCCAACTGATCCCAGTTGGCAATCAGCACCATACGCACCGTCTTCTCCATGACGGAAACTGAATCCGTCATAGCCTCCATTCTGGCCGCAAGGCCATCAACAGCAACCTTCAAACTTTGAAGTTCTTGACATAACTTAGCGATTTGCTCGTTGTTTGCCATAGTAAATATGAAGGCAGAATATGGAATGGGGAGTAGATTATAAGAGTTGTTGGTATTTATAGAGCAAGGAGGCGGTTCGATAACCGCCCGCCAAACCAATCAGCATAATCACCATTAAAACCGTTCTTAAAACTTCTATCTCAACCGCATTGAGTAATGGGAAGTTTCAAATCCAGACACCTCGAGCAGTTGAAACGAACGTCTAATAAATATACACGGCTCTTCCCCCAAAGCAAACCTCATGTGACTTGCTAAGCTGTATTATCTTGTAGTAATAAATGTTAACATTGAGAAACACCTACGGAATAATCAATTAAGTATATTAATTGCTTAACAACAGAACCAATTATATACTTAGGGAAGAAGAATTATCACTTCCTCATCGGACGTAGCAAAGCTATGCAAATTAAAGAGCTCAGAGAAAATTTCGAAGCTCAATAGACGTAGCAAAGCTATGCAAATTAAAGAGCTCAGAGAAAATTCCGAAGCCCAATAGACGTAGCAAAGCTATGCAAATAAAAGAGATCCGGAAAAATTCCTAAGCTCAGCTAACGTGGCAATGCTACGAAATTTCAAAGAGCTTAGGGCACAGTCCCAAGCTCAGAAGATGTAGCACAGCTATACTCTTTACAACATTTTAACTCGCCCACCAAAAGTCCCACGGGAAACATTAATAAGTGTTTCAATTGCTTGGATGCAAGCAATTAACACACTTAGGGGAGTAACAAGCTTACTATACGGGCTATGAAAAGTCTGGGAAACATAAAAGACATACCCTGTGCTCAAAAAATATATTATGACTACGCAGCAACGATTATTCAACTTAATGCAACAAAAAAGCATACTCAACTTGACATAGCAAAACAATAGAAGCTGCCACGTGGAATTAGCTCAAACAGAGAAGCACACTTTTTCTCCAAATTCTGCACCTGTTATGTCACCAAAAGCAAAGAGCCTCTATCAGGCTCCTAAGCAAGACGAATGCAGCCTACTTCCATTCCAACAAGTTGTCTTTCGTCTAACAAGAAAAGTCTCTTCGACCAAAATTTTGGAGCCAAACCTAAACAAACCAGCACAAAAATACGAGAGTATTAAAAGTATTTAGTTACAGACCCAACGTAAAATAAAAGTTTCAAGAAAGGCCATTCAAAGGCCCAAGGAGGAACCATCAAGAGTTTTTCCATCACCAGGCAAAGGACCACCAGCTGTTGCAGCAGGGTTCGGGGGATCGAGAGTCAGGGAGACTTTCTCCGGAGTTTGCAGAAGAGATACGACGGAAGTGCTTGGGATGGATGTGTCCTTAGAAGCTACGTCATCACCTTCATCACTTACCTTCTGCCCCCCATCAACACACGAGGGCCTTCATCATCTTCAACTTCAAATTTGGAAAAATCCAAATTTGGGAAAGCTGCAGCTGCTTGGCTCCTCATGGCTTCAAAGCCATCGAAGTACTGCTGGGTAATATCTTGGCGGTATTCAGGGGACTGGAGGAAAAGTTCAATGGCATCCCTACGAGCAGTCTTCACCTTCTCAAGCATCCCCGCACTCATGGTCCTGTACTTCTCCATTTCCACGTCCCATTCAGAAACCCTTTGTTCCAAGCTCCGGGCTGTGGCTACAGCAGTATCTCTCTCCTCCTCTAAGCCCCTCTTAGACTTGAGCGCAGCATCTCCCTCTCTTGTCAGCTTTTGAAGATCAGCGGCCATTGATGCACTTTGTCTGTTAAGCTTGATGTTGGCCTCTGTGAGGGTAGCCACTTGCCTACTTAGGCTGTGGCTTTGGGAGGCAAGATAATGGCCACAAGCCATGGCCTGCAAAAAAGAAGAAGAGGAAAGTTAATAAAAAGATCAGATTAGTGGAGCATCAAAGAAAAAAAAATATATATATATATACCATGAGAGGGGCTCGGAGGAGACCCTCAAAGAGTATATCGCGAGGTACTGGGAGGTGTACAGCCTCGTGGAGGGGTGTGACCAGAAGATCGCCTCCACGTCGTTCAAAAACGGGCTTAACCGCCAATCCGACCTCTTTAAGGAACTCTTGGTACGGCCGCCAAAAAAAATGGTAGAGCTAATGGAGATAGTGAACCGTTTTCGAGAGCTCGACGAGCTGATTCTCGACGGAGAGGCAAAGGGGAGCGTAAGCAGGGGAACGCCGAAAGAGGTGAGGAAGCAGGTGAACAATCTGAGAAGGGATCGCAATGACCAGGGTGGCGGATACAGAGATAGAGGCATCGGGGACAGCAGTAGAGGCGGCAACGGCAGTATGGGATGGGAGAAGCCCCCCCGGAACGATAACGATTATATCGCCGAAACCATAGTCTTTACCATGCCGATCTACAGATTGTTGGCAGAGATAGGCAGAAAACGTTGGTTTTACTGGCTGGAGGAGAAGATGGGGTCGGATCCCACCCAGAAGGGAAGGTGCACCTACCACAACGAGGTGGGCCATTACACGACGGGGTGCCGCCCGTTCAAAGCCCACCTAGAACTTAATTTGTCGCCGAGGACGCATGAACGAAAGTGGATCACCACACACCGCAGACACCACGCCGTGGGAGCCGCACTACGCTCACAAACCACCAAGCGGCCCCCGCCACCACCGCCCGGACCAAATGCGCCCGGGGAAAGGGTACACCCGGGAATTGTCCTCACCATCCATGGCCCGGTCGGCAAGGCTCGGGCTGACGAAATGCACACGGAGTTGCAGAGGATGGAGGCGGCCATGGAAGTAATGACGCTCGGTAGGGCGCCAAAGTGAAAATATGACGAACCAGCGGATCCATACACTATCTCCTTCTCCGAAAGGACTTGACGGTGCAACTCCCCGCGATGACGATGCCCTTGTAATCGGGCGCAAGCATCGACACGTAGGATATCAGCGGATCCCGGTGGATCGGGAGCTCCGCCGACGTCCTTTACTACTCGGCCTTCAAGGCCCTCGGACGGACGCGTGATGAGCTTACCCCCTCGAGCACGCGGCTTGTTGGGTTCTCGGGCTTTCCAGTTTATCCGCCGGGTAAAGATCACCCTCCCTGGCCCGGGCGGGTCGATGCATCCGAGATAGAATTCACCGTGGTGGACCGCCTGAAAGCCCCTACAACGCCATCCCGGGCGTAGGTCGGCTCCACACCATGGGGCCATTGCCTCAACCTCCACCCGCTAAGGCCCCGGCCCATCGGCACAACGGCAGAAATGTGAGACCATCCGAGGTAACCAGATGGCCTCAAAGAGGTGCTTCGACAATGCCGTTCGTCAAAAGGACGTAAGTGGAGGGCGGCCGCCAAGCGGTGTTCGATGGATTGAGGCACCCGGAAGTGCACTCCCCGTTTCGATGACGCCGGCTCCAAGGCCGAGGAAAAATCAGTCGAAGAGCTGGTCAAGGTGCCCATCAACGAAGAAGGCACCAGGTACTTTATGATCGGTTCGGATCTGTCTAACTCTGAGCGGAACGACTTGGTCGCTTTCCTCAAGGATAACATAGAGGTTTTCGCGTGGACTCCGTACGAAATGCCGGGCGTTTGCCTTGATTTCATCACGCACGCCCTCAATGTTGATCCGGCTAGGAAGCCGGTGGTGCAAAAACCGAGGCGATCCTCGGGAATCCACTCCGACGCAGTCATGGAGGAGGTTGACCGCCTCATCGAAGCAGAGGCTATCCGAGAGGTGATGTACCCGACGTGGTTGGCAAACACCGTTATGGTGAAGAAAAAGAATGGAAAGTGGAGGGTATGTGTGGACTACACGAACCTCAACGATGCATGGCCTAAGGACTACTTTCCACTCCCTCGGATAGACCAACTGGTAGACACCACGGCCGGTCATGCCAGGCTCAGCTTCATGGACGCCTACCGGGGATACCACCAAATCGCGATGGATGACGCGGACGTAGAGAAGACGGCGTTCATTACGCCGAGAGGAATCTTCTGCTATCGGGTCATGCCCTTCGGCCTGAAAAACGCAGGGGCTACCTACCAGAGGATGGTCTCCAAGATGTTTGCCAAGGAGCTCGGCGACATTATGGAAGCCTACATCGACGATATGGTGGTAAAGAGCAAGTTTGCAGAAGACCATCTCTCCCACCTCGGCAGGGTCTTCTCCATTCTCAAAAAGCACGATCTGAAGCTTAACGCAGAGAAGTGCGCGTTCGGGGTTGGTTCAGGGAAATTTTTGGGGTACCTCGTCACCCGCCGAGGGATCGAGGCTGATCCCAACCAGCTGGAAGCCATTCAAAATCTCCGAGCACCGACAACGGTTAAGGAGGAACAATGGCTGACGGGGATGGCCGCTGCCCTCAACTGCTTTATTAGCAAGTCGTCCGACGCCTGCCGACCTTTCTTCCAAGCCATCAAGACCAGCAACAGGTCCTTTTGCTGGACCGCCGAATGCGATGCGGCCCTGGTTGAGCTCAAAAGTTACATGTCCCGAGCACCGTTGCTGGTCATGCTGAGAGAGGACGAGGATTTATATCTCTACCTGGCAGTCTCCGATCACGTCGTAAGTTCGGCACTGGTTCGATAGGAGGGACAGGACCAGTTCCCCATCTACTACTCGAGCAAAACCATGCTCCCTGCCGAGACAAGGTACTTGCCAATTGAGAAGTTAGCGCTCTCGCTGGTTACGGCCAAGAGGAAGCTCTTACCCTACTTCCAGAGTCACGGGATAGTGGTGATCACGGCGTTTCCCTTGAAGACCATTATGCGAAAGGCAGACCTCTCGGATCGGATCTGTAAGTGGTCCCTGGAGTTGGCCAACTACGACATCCGGTACAAGCCCCGAACGGCGATCAAAGGACAGGCATTGGCAGATTTCGTCGCTGAACTCACTCCGAAGCTAGAAACCGAGCTCCGTAAAGAAAGCTCCACCAATGCTGACGGCGACAAAACCGGTAAAGGAGGCCTCGCATCCGAAAGCAACCTCCGATTGCCCCGCTACCCTCAATTCGGTATCGCCACCGGCTCTATACGGGAGATTGTTGGCGATGCGTAATCGCCGAATGAGCGCCAAACAACCGAGAGGGCGGGGCCGGAATTGTGCTCATCTCTCCCGGCGAACTCTTACACGCACGCGCCGACGAAAGCATCGGGTTCCCACCAATGCAACAACGCAGGCCTAGTATGAAGCCTTGATCGCGGACCAAATTTCTTGCCCCTCTGTCCTCCTAGAGTCGATGAGCTGCGTGTCTACAAATGGCTCCTACCGGGTGGTGAACCAAATTTAACAAATACACGCTCTCAGTGGAATCACGGATGTTGAAGTACTTGAGCCATGTCCTAGAGCTGCAAAAGGGCTTCAAGACCATCCACTTCTCCTTCACATAGATCTAAAGAACGCCTCACGCCTCTCTGCCGGCTGCGGCAAATCTAACCTGAGGTATATGCATAATCACTCGGGGGAGATAGCTTATGCCAAGTTTCGAGCTAGGCGCCGAGGACGTTATGACTATTGACGTCCACGGCCCAAGCTGGATGGACCCTGTTGTCTCCTTCCTCCGAGATCAGACGCTTCCCTCGGATAAGAAGGAGGCCCACCGGATTCGATGTCAGTCCACATCCTACTTTACTTCCCCTCACCCGTGACTCTACCGCCCGTACACCGCCCCGATCTACGCGTGAATTTACCGCGAAGCGAGGTACCCCACGTTCTTCATGAGCTCCATGAGGGGAGTTATGGAGGCCACTCGGGAGGACGTACTCTCTCCGACCGTGCCGCAACCCAGGGGTACTGGTGGCCGAAAATGAGGAAAAGCGCCGAAGAATATGTCAAGCGGTGCGGAGCATGCCAGAAGCACTCTCCCCTCTTGCACCAGCCACCTATGCCCCTACAACCGGTCACAAGCCCGTGGCCGTTCGCACAATGGGGACTCGACATTGTAGGGGTCTTACCTACGGCGCCCGGCGGGTTTCGGCATCTTATCACGGCCACGGATTACTTCACGAAGTGGGTGGAAGCCGAACCCTTGATACACATCACGGCCGCCGAGGTTGAGCAATTCATCTGGAAAAACATAATTTCTCGTTTCGGCGTGCCCTATGCAATCATTTCTGATAACGGCACCCAGTTCGTCGCAGAGGCAATTAAAACGCTGTGCAAAAAGAAGAACATTCGCGTATACAACTCCACCGTGGCCTACCCTCAGGGGAACGGCCAGGCCGAGGCGTCAAACAAATCCATCTCGACTGGCCTCAAGCGTCGATTGACGAACAAGAGAGGAAAATGGGTGGAAGAACTCCCTAAGGTACTGGGGTTCTGTAACTACCCCTGGCGCTGGCGCCGTAACGCCGCTCTCCATGGCTTATGGGATGGAAGCTGTCCTCCCCCTGGCTGCCATCGCTCCCTCCGCTCGGACCAAAGCCCTCCACCCGGCTACGAACGATGAACATCTTGCCTCCGAGCTCGACCAAATTGAGGATCTCCGAGACGAATCCAACATCAAATATGCTGCGTATCAGTAGGAGGTTGATCAGGGCTACAACAAGCACGTTCGCGCCCACCCCTTCAATGTGGACGATCTGGTCCTCCGGGAGGTTGTCCAAAAGAAGAACAAAAAGAAGTTCATGCCCAATTGGGAGGGCCCTTACCGTGTTATCGCCAAGGCCGGTTATGGGGCTTACAAGCTCGCCGAGATGGATGGTACGGCGGTTAGCAACCCATGGAATGCGACGAGGCTGAGAAAATTCTATGGTTAGGATCCTATGTTTATCATTTTTTGCCTTTTTGCCCCTCGGCAATCCCTTTTTGTAATGTCTCGAGATTATAAACTGTTAATGATAAGATCCTTCCTACAGTTTTCGTTATTCTTCCAAGTTTTTAATTTTTGCCGAATTGTTGCCCTCGGACGAAGGATTTCTGTTTGCATGCCGTTCGGCGGATCCACTCGACCTTATTTGTATGAATAGTCGTTTAAACGTTCGGTCGAACAGTAATTTCTCATTGACAATTGGAACAGAAATCTCATTACACGCTCGGCGCGGACAGACCTTGTGCTCGGTTGGGAATCGGTACTTATGCCTCCTATACTTCGGCTGGGTGTCATTCGGCTAATGGCTCCTCGCCGAAGCAGGGGCTATATTATCACTGATTATCAATTTTTGTGCATGCATATTGGTTGCCTACAACTTTTGCCATTTACAAGAGCATATCTTGCGAACTGCTTATCGGACTAGCTGCGTGCTATTGAATTCGATTATCGCTCGGCACGAAAGTTCATTGATCATCGCTCGGCGCAAAATTGCAAAAATCTTTAAGTATCGCTCGGCGCGAAATTTGAATATCTAGTTAATTGTCGCTTGGCGCGAAATTTTAAAAGTTCTTTGCTCACGTTCATTGTAAAACCGGGATATTTATTTAACTATCGCCACTTATGCCGGCAAAGACTTATTTGGTATAATGAAAGCTAGCCTTTGGCCTAGTGGCCATCATTATTAACAATCCGATGGTTATGACTTTAGTTCGGAGGTCTCGACTCAGTTGTTAGAATTTGGTTTAAGCTCGGTGGTTAAAATTTTTCAGTTATGTGCGAGGGCCATTACTTGAACAATTACTCAGACAGAATATTGAAGCACCGAACCAAAAATGAAGGGGGCATGCACGAAAAAGGAAAGTGAACATTCATCCATTAAGAGAGAAGCGCTCGGCAATAATTAAACATTCGGTGCCGGCCCCGAGTACAACATCGAAAAAAAAAAAAAAAAACTAAGGCTCCGGGGCCTAGGACGGACCCTGGTTGTCAGCATGAGACCCGTCGGCACCCTCGTTCTCGGAGGTGGTTCCCTCGGGTGCCACATCCTAGTCAAAGGGCATCTCCGAAATCTCGACCTCAGGGACTGGAGGGATGGAAGACCGAAGCGCGGATTCAGCAGGGACGACAACGAGGTCATAGGCCGAGGTGAAGGCTTCGGGCTAGGAACTAGCATACCGGCCATGGGGAAGCCCTTTGAAGGCCGCCTCACCGTTGTCATTACGCGCCTCTGGCTTAATTTTTTCAAAGGTCTCCTTGGCCCCCTACGATAACCCGTTGGAATCTGCAGCAGCCATCAATTTGTCATGAACAGCCCGAGCGTGCTGGAGATCCCTCTCGGCTTGGGTCGCCTTCTCCTCGGCCGTAGACACCTTGCTCTCGGCCATCATGGCCCTCTCCTCAGCTTCAGATCGGAGCCGCCGCACCTCCGCGAGCTGCTTCTCAAGCTCATGGCCGTCGGCGGCAAGGGCCTCGGCCTTCCTTTTTAGCTCCGCTCGGGCTTTTTGCTCGGCCTCGAGCTTCTTCTGCGCCTCGCTCCTTTCAATGCCAAGGTTGTAGACCTTGTTGCCGAGAGCCAAAGCTGCCTGGCCTGCCTGAAAAATACGAGAAAAAAATGCAAATGAATAAGTCGTAACGAGAGCAAAGACTTGGCGAAGTTATGAAATCCGGAATAAGAGCCTTACCGTCACGAGGTTGCAGCCTCGCTGGGTTGTCACCGCGGCTCGGGAACGCTTTCATGTCCCTCGGCAGTATGCAGAGCCTCAGCAGGTCATTGCCGCCTTTCGGGTTTTCCAACGCCGGGCGCTCTTTTGACCGCTCACAATCGGAAGTTTGTACATCGCACCCACGCACTGGCCCTTCCTAGATAGGGAAGTCTCAAGGCCCGGAGCCGGGATGGTCATCGGACCCGCTGGAGTCGCCAACCCCTGGGGCCTCCCGCCAAGCCCGGAGAGATTTGCAGTGGGACGGGCATGAGGCCCTCGGGAGGAGCCTCTCGGCCGTGGGATGGCATCCGGCCAGGCGCCCTCTTGAGGATCCTCACCCTGGGCCGTGGCGTGTGGGGAAGTCGGCCCCCCTTTCCACCTTCTTTTCCTCTTCCGGCATTGGCCCTATCCCTCCTTTGAGCCTCCCTTAGAGCTGAAGATCCAGCCATATCGGCGTCCGGAGGGTTGTGAGAGACTCTCGGTAAACGCTCTCGACCGATAAGGTCGGAAGGTTGGGTGTCGGGATCAAATAGGCGCCTACGCCGTTCTCCTGTCCTCGGCACTGGGCTTCTCCCTCTCTTCAAAAAACCTTTGTACGAGGGTGTATAGCCTAGGATGGAGGGGGCGGTGCGGTTCTGAATGCCGAAGATCTGGTCAATGACGTCGTCGTCTGCGTCCGCGGCGAGCCTCCTCGTCACCTTCCTGCACACTGGAAAAACAAGGCAAATATAATGAGAAAAATATACGGGGTGAGCATAATGGAAGAGCAAGTACAATAGATGAAAGACATGTAAAATCTCTCGGCTTACTAGGTTCCTACGGGCGCCATGGGGCCGGGCAGCGTGGATCGCTCCCGGGGGTCCTCCCGTAATTCCCCCTGACTATAACAAGCTCGCAAGCGTGCCTCTCTGAGTCCGTGAGTTGGCCAATGAGGTGGGGGTACTCGGGGCGCCTGGAGAAGTAGTACCGACCATAGCTCTTGCTCCGCGCCACGGTATAGACCGCCATCAGGTCGGACAAGCGGAAGGGGATGTCATGCTGCTCGGATAACCTGATGACGGAGCAGATAATGTGGTACACGTTGGTTACCAGCTGGTGTGGAGCAAGCTCGTACGCGTCCAGGAATTGGCGCAGGAGGCGGGGCATGGGAAAGGTGAGACCGCCCTCGGCAATGGCCATCAGGGGCACGGTCACCTGCCCCTCCACGTAGTGGATCCGGTCGTCCGTGGGCCTGACGATCTCCACATCCTCGGGGATGTTGTAGTCCTTCCGGAAGGCAGCCACTTTCTCCGCCGAGCCATCGAAATATGCCTCGACATATCTGCATTTGCCGTGCTTAGGGTTCGGCGGAGGAATTGACTCCCAGTCTCGTCCGTATTCGACGCCACCTTCCACGTCCAACCCCAGCGTCCTCGGGGACTCGGTCTTGCTTTCGTCGTTCCGTGGGGAGAACCCTCGCTCGTTACGGCCTGGGGTCCCGGGGTGACCCCTCACCCTCGTGATCGGGCGTGTCCCTCGCCCGCGGCCGGGGGAGAGGATTTCGGCCCACTTCGAACGACGATCGGTCGAGGCTCAACCCCGAACCCCGCGGTCTCCCTATCTATTTCCATCACCTCCGAGTCCAGGGACCAATCGACGGGGGAATTTGGATTTGTGTTGGGTCGATAGAAGGGGACGCAGGGATACCGCTCGGTACCTCAGTGTCGGGGGTTGGGTTCGGAGATACACTCTGCTCAGATGTAGACGTTTGAGCACCACTCTCGGCGCGTCTTGCTGCCTCCACCATCTCCATCCAGCGATCGTTGGGGATGGCTTGAAGAGGGGCTACGTCGAGTGGTTCGGTTCCGAACGGTGGAAGGTCTTGTTGGGAATGGCACCTATAGTCTCGTCCGAGACTTCTTAGTTGCTCGCGGGTGAGGATGCTCGGATGAAATCACCGGAATTTGGGTTTTGGCGAGGGCGCCGCGCCGGTAGATGAGTCCAAGAATCTGAAGCTCATCCGTAGAACCTACAATTGCACGAAAGTGAAACAACCATCAGCGATATGCACAGGTTTAAGTTTAAGAAAAATACAGTAGTGGTGGACGTCGGCACCATGCCGAGCCCCCACATGGTGCTTATTCTTGGAGAGCCTCGCCCATGCACAGGCCCTCGGCGAGACTTGTGGAAATATACTGTCGGCGGAAGACAATACGCTCGGAGATCTAACGCTTGGAAGAACACGATGAGTGTTCTTCAAGCCCAGAATCCGGCGGCCGTGCTCCACCGCACAAGCCACCGGAAAACTCAACAAAACGAAGGCAAAAAAAAAAGACGAAAAAGTAAAAACATGGAGAAGTCATTCAAAACGAGGCAGAAACTTACGAAAAGGCACAGAAATGCAAGAAAAAGTGATGAGGAGTTGGAATACCTGAGTATTCGTCGAAGATCTTCGCCGAAAAACGGGTTTTGGTTGGATCGTTGGTGAAGTGCGGTGGATGGATGCTAGGCTTCGGGGAGCCCGGAGAGAGAGAGAGAGTAACAGTGACTCTCTCTCCCTCCGCCCTTGTATTTATAGGGGGGCAGGCTCGGGAGGTGAAGGGTCACCCCCCTTCAGATCAAGACACGTGCCCCCCCGATTCAAACCGTTTGGCACGAGAACCAAACGACGGCACGCGGCCCAATCACGCGACGACACGTAGCACAGCCATCATCACACGGTACGGTTTTCTGAGCCAGTGTGTCAAACGTCCTTTCACGCCTCAAATTGATGCGACGTTTCGAACACCAACACCCTCCGAGCGCCAATACAAGTAGACCTAGGCGGTCATCAACCCGACTGAGTTTTTATCCACGACTGCTCGGTGTAATTGCAGAGCCCATATCTCCGACCGCCTGAATCGGTTTTATCGACTCCCGCACCCTCGACTGGTCAACGTGCGGAAGTCGATGGGGCTATTGTAGCGGCTGGATCCATAGGGACCACCAGGGTCACTCTCCCAAAAGTACAAAGAAGCTGAAAAGGTTCAAGTATCTCAGAATCAGCCAAACTGAATGCAGTTCGGTCCGCTTTGATGGTGCCGAATGTGAGGCATCCTCGGCGAGGAGCACATGTGCGTGGTTTTGGACGAATAAGGATTTGAACGATCTTTGCTGAGCGTGAGGTGCCCAAGGCGTGGTATCCTCCTCTTGTCTCTCGGCATACCCTCGGGACCTCCGCCGATCGGCGTGCCGAGAGTCCTGGGGATGGGTCAGTTGCGTGCCGAGCCAATCGACCACCGGCAAGTGGGGGTTCGGAACGCCTCTTGGTTCGGGAGAAGCGTGCCAGGTACGCCACACGTTTCCCAATGGAGCATTAAATGCGACAGTCACCTACTCTGTCACCGCCGCCTGCCGCAGCACGTGGGTTGCGGGGAATGTCTCGAGGTGATTTGACTACTCAAGCCCACGTGCCATGACGTTGGCCGAGATATGGCGTCTGTGGCAGGGACAGAGGTCATTTCACCTGTCATTCCGAGCGCGAATGACAGGCGCGTGGGGAGGGCCGAGCCCGTGAAATGCACGCTCCCTCTGCCTATAAATACACACTCACAACTACCACTAAAGGGATCTCTCTCTCTCTCTCTCTCCTCATTTACTACCCTCATAACTTCAGCCTTTTCTTTGAGATTTGGAGCATATCTCCTCCCTCCGGTGACTGACTTTATCATCGGAGTGCCTTCCCGGACCACCACCGTCCGGGCTAGGCACTAACGAGGTTGTCTACTTGTGCAGGTCCTCCTTAGGCGTGCATCGTCTCTTCCATCGCAGCCCGTTCAACTCCCTGAAGGTTCAGAAGGCTCAACCCGGCAAAGACACCCCCACATGACCTTTCCACAATTCCAAAGGTGTAATTTTAGTCCTTTTGTGTGGCACTCTATTTATCACATGACAAGCAGTTAAAATTGCTTCTCCCCAAAGATTTGAGGGAGCTCCTGCTTCAATAAGCATAGCATTTGTCAAGTCAATTAATGTTCTATTTTTCCTCTCAGCCACACCATTAGACGCAAGCGAATACGGCGGAGTAATTTCATGGATGATTCCCAAGGATTGAAAAAACTCACTGAAACTAACCAACATAGCTTTATTTTCCCCAGATCTAGGAAGTTCACAGCCTGCGAACTTTTACGGCCGGTGTCAATGACTTTTTCCGACTGATAAATTTCATTGCGAATTTGTATAAAATACAGAGAATTTATAGAAAAATAAGATACAAGAGGACAAAAACATAAAGGAAGACAAAAACATGGCCGGCAAACTTTTCCGGCCAAAATTTTTTTACTGCCAATTTGTATTCCAACAATCAAATCGGAAAACTAACTAGCAAAATACCAACAAACTCATTGAAACTAACCAACACAACTATATTTTCCCTAGATCTAGGAAGTTCACTACCTACGAACTTTTACGGCCGGTGCTATTGACTTTTTTCGGCCGATAAATTTCACTGTGAATTTGTCTAACACACTGCAAATTTGTAGAAAAATAGGATAAAAGAGGACAAAAAAACATGGCTGACGAATTTTTCCGGCCAACAAAATTTTACTACGAATTTATATTCCAACGATCATATTGTAAAACTAACTAGCAAAATGCCAACAAACTCACTGAAATTAACCAGCACAACTTTATTTTCCCCAGATTTTCGTTCACAACCTGCGAATTTTATGTTAGAACACTGCAAATTTCAGATCTTCATGTGAAGCGTTATTCAAAACCCCAAGAGTTTCATAGTACTTGCCATTATTTTCTCCAAGCGGCTTCTCGGCGAAGGCTTGAAAATATTGAAGATGCTTATCCTCCATGGGTATTTATGTTTTCCTGGTCTGGTCTTTGAGTTTGAAAGTGGTAACCCAAAGAGATAGAGAGAGACTTTCTGACTTTGGGGAATAATGAGTGCAAGTGCAACTATGCAACAATAAAGAGATATTTTGACCTTACACGAGAAATTTAAAGCCATTCACCAAATCATCCATATTCTGCAACACGTTACCAAAATTTTTGACTTTCTAACCTTACACAGTAAAAACCAAAAAGTTGTATGGTGAATACCACACACGTGTAGACCAGCCTTACGTGCCAGTAGACGGGTAAAGTTGTATTGGGAGGGATGAGCATTGAGGTTGGGGTATTTTGGGTAGAAAATAAGCCAGCAACCTTATTAGTGCTTTTTAACAATGGGATGGAGCGGGAGGGAAGGCACCCAAAATTTCTGTTCTGGTTGAGCTTCATTGATGTATTTGGTTTACCCTACTTGGGCTAAGACTGTTAGGCCATGTTTGTTTAGTGGGATTTGGGGGTAGAATTTGGAGTTGGGATGAAGTGGAACCCAAAATTCTATGTTTGTTTAACTTTTTTTCGGATGGGATTTGAAATCTCTCACCAAGTTTTATCCCAATCCGTACAGGATATAAAATCCCATTGGGGGATTTGGATGGGATATGAATTTTTCAACCTAAAAGGTGCTTTCCAATGGCTATATCCCGTTGAACATGAACACTGGACATGGATTTTCTCCATCCATTGATATAATGCGCAATATCTCAATGATTTCATATCTCACCCATATCCCAAGTGATTTCATATCTCATCCATTTATATCTGGTCAAACAAATGAGGCCTTAGGTGTTCGGCTTGTTCCTTGAGTGTTTTAATTTCTTTTTACACCTCATTTAGATGGGGATATCCCTCCCATATATTTTTTTCACCCTCTCTTAAGAGGGTGGCCCACCCTTATCCTCTTGTTGGCAAGGCATTTTCTTCTCCCTGATTTCTCTTCACCCCATCTTCTTTTTTACCCACAGAAGTGCTACTCCCGGATAAATTTTGGGCTGCCTCTACCTTGCCCAAAAGTTATCGCCCTATAGAAGGGGAGTATTTTGACGAAAAGAACCCTCGTAATCCCCCTACTCCACCACTGAAAATTACTAGATTACTTCAAAATTTAGAGTTAGGAAATCGAACGCTATTGGAAATTGCAACCATGGAAATCGAGGAAGGAGAAGATTGAAGGTTGTTGCTCTCAGCTCCGGCAACTGTTGTCTCATCTTCGGCGTACATTGTCAAAACCAAAAACCTAGAATCATCGCCATATTTTTTGCATATGAATTTTTTCAAGAGGGGGAAAGAGAGAGGGAGGGACGGAGAGGGAGGTTAGAGCAGAATAACATTCTCGGAGACGACGGAAGAAAGTTGAGCGGCGTAACAATGGGAAATACAACGGCAAGAAATATAGGAGTAATGGAGTAATAGCACAACTGTCATAGCCTTGAGAATAAGAGAAAGGGAAAGTGAATGGGTTTCTCTTGATTGTAACGCAAATTTGGTTTTTTTATTACTCAAGTGATGCCTTAATTGGTTAATTTTGCAAAGATAACCCAAGTAACATTTCACCCACCTCATTTGCTAATGTTTTTTTTAATTAAAATTCAATAAATTTAAATATTTTTGGTGAAATCAATTAAAATAACTTGAATAAAGTCTTATAATTATATATTTAATTTAATACCAAAATTTGGTTTGGGATACCGCGAGGGCAAAATAGTCATTTGACAGCTTTTTCCATCATCCTAATAACCTTTGGCCGACCCTACGCGAGGGAGATGACAATAAATATGTGAGGTGGGTGGTTGCAATGAAGGGAGCATTGTGGGTAATGTCAAAAGTTGTAAAATTCAGTTCATCGCTATAAATCTTAATTCCGAGCTCTGGGATTACTTGCCAAACCAGAACACTTTAAGTTATTTGGGGTATTCCACTAATGAAATTTTTTGAATAAATTGACTTTCACGGTTTTTTATGTGATGTATTGTGAGAGAATAATCTATCTTAATTTTTTTTTTTTAAAACTGATTTTTTGTTAGTAGAGCAACCTTGAATTGATTAGTTTACGGTTTTTATAAACAATACAAGACAGTGGTCTGCGCGCAAAGCGCGTAACTTAGGCCCATTCAAATACTGATAAATTTATCGAATAGTAAGTCTAGTTTTTTAGAGTTCAATTTATGGTGGCAAAAAATTCCCAAGTACGTCATGTCAAGTTCATCAATTTTTTTTTTCTTTTCTAACACTTTGGATCTGTATGTCAAGTTCATCATTGCCAATAAGAAGATCTGCAACAACAATTTCCTCTTTCAAGGGGGCCACATCTTGGTCAAAAATCATCTCTGCTTTGTGAGTTTGTGGCGTCAATACCATAACCCACTTTGCTTTAGTATACCGTCTCTAAAAAATACTGTTTAATTATATGCGTTTTTACGTAATGGAGATGCGTATATTTTAACTGTGGCATTTTATCAACCGCATGCGTTATTTTTATTTAAGCTAATTTAGCAATAAAACATGGGTATTTAGGTTCGGGATTTTACACGTGTTCCTCCTCTTGGCCTTGGGATGCCTCGAGTCTTACTCCAATACTTTGAACACTTCATTTTGGACTCAATAAGGATTTCTCTCGGCCTCTAGTATACTCGTGTACTTCCAGTTACTTCCAAGAGTTTCAGGATACGCATTTTACTCCGGTTACCTAAAATTCAATAAAAACACACCTTTTGTGCAATATCAAATATAAACGAGTATTAAATGCATGCAAGGGTGGCAAAACGAGAGATATAAGACTCAAATATACGTTGTGTGCTTATCAGGTGATTTAGCACTTTTACAAAAAGTGGAAAACCCAGTTTATTTTTGTATCTATTATTCTTTTCTCCTTAAGGCCACCATCTCTGACATTTGTAAGAGTATTCTGACTATAGCAATACCCTATTACAGTACCTCTTATGTTGTCTTATTGGCCTCATTACAGAAAATTGGGCTAATAGCCAACATTAGTGGTGACTTTTGGTCAAGGCTACCTGTTGGTAAAGCGTGCAACCCATCAATAGATTTATTTTAGAGTCCAAGGTCCATAAAATTACAAAATTACCCTCTTGCGCCTCTTGCTCGCTTCTCTCTCGCACCTCCAGAGCGTACAAAAGCCAACCAAATTACCATAATCCGTCCCTTTTTAAATGTCCACAATAGGATTATGTGCAATTTTAAATCCCTAAAAAATATATTCATGGATATAATTTTTTAATTTGGTTGCAAAAAAATTTAAAAACATTCTACAGAAGTACATTTTTTAATGTCCACAAAAATACGCGTTTGTGGACATCGACCCTCACCGGCTAAACTTGTTGTTTTGAAAATAGAGTCGTCACCCGGATTTTTGGAAAATGGTTTAGGACCCGAGAAACCAATTTGAAAATGATTTAGAAAATAACACAACTCTCGCAGTTTAAAAATCATTTGAAAACCAGAGATCATTTTGGATTCGGGAGCCAGGTTACGAACGGGGAAGGGTTTTAATGCACCCCGCTCGCCAAGGGTCATAAGAGTCATAAGAGCCAGGTTACAAACGGGGAACAGTAAATGATTAACATGAAAACCATTTTCCGTTTTCATAAACTGTTGGTAAAACAAAATGATTTCAAATTTTGATTTTTCAAAAAGAGTGTTGTACGGCACACAAAGTGTACCATGCAGTACAGAAAGTGTGACGTGCGGCATTGTTCATCATTCCAACGGTCATATTTTTAAAAGTATGCCGTATAGCACTCCAAGTGTACCGTGCGGTACAAAATGAGTGTCGTGCAAACAATTTAAGATTTGATTTTTGATGGGAATGAAATGAAAGCAAGTACAAAGCATCAAACTTGATTAAAATAGATTGCTTTGAACTCAAAAATGATAGTTTTAAATGGGAAAATGTTCCTCAATGGATTACTCCGTACAAAACAATGTTTTCACCGTACGGCGCAATCGGGAGGTATCAAATCAAACTAGTTTTTACTATAACACGGGCATACCAAATGTGGAGATGATATGGAAGATCATTCCACACTTGGTACCCCTCCCCTCAGGGTACCGAAGTTAAGAAATTTGGCAAAACGGGATTATACCTCCGGTTTGAACCTCACAGATTGAAATGCTTTTGGAACCCCTGGTGCCAACTCTGACCTCCTATGGTGCCTCTAGACTCACTCTCCAATGTGGTGAAGAAGACTTGGTTCAAGGCTTGGTGGAATTGGTGGTAATTAGTGAAGCTTTTGGACCGAAAATAGGGTAATAAGGTTATGGGTTACAATTGGGTTTGCTTTGAGAGTGTGGAAATAGTTTATGAGGCTTGAGAGTATTGGCAATAGATGATTTCTGGGTATAGGTGGAATTAGGAACAGGGTTTAAGAGAGGTTTTTCATGATTTTTTCACCGTACCCATCTTCCCAAACCGATCGGCATTTTAGAGGCGTTTTGAACCGATCGATCATCACTCATACTTGATGCCCACACCAAGAAATCATAGCTATACCATAGCCTTTTACCCTTACACGCAACCATGATGATCAAAGGAAACAAACGTCAACATTTTGAGCTACTAAGAGTTCTGCAAAAGTTGTTTGATGTATGACAGTGTCGTACAACACACAAACTATATCGTGCGATACACAAACTATGCCGTACAACACACTTCCACCGCCAATATCCAAAAAGAATGTCGTGTGTGATTGTTGGAGCATCGTACGTGAGAGATGAGTGTCGTACGACACTGTTGACTTGAAGAATTTCATTTCAGGAGATTTTTCGAGTGCCTCTTTTCATCATTGGGGATTAAAAATGTGTACGAGGGTCAAATTTTGGGGTGTCCACAGTTGCCCCTCTTTGACAAGGCTTGTCAATCATTATGTGATGAAAGTCATGTCAAAGATAGAAGACACCCCTCGATTCAAACATCCTCGTACGAAATCAAACAAGTAAATTCTGATGCATGTGGTCGTGCTCGTATGAGCTACCTATATACCTTGTTGTAGGGATCAGACCAGTGTAGTTTGTTAGGGATTAATGCATATGCAAAATGATAGATTACGTAAACACAAGAGTTATAGAAAACATACCTGGATTGGATAGTGACGATTGCCATCTTGTTTTTCAAGTTTTTCAACGAGGGAAAAACGAATGATGTGTTGTGAACGAGGTTCCATGAGTAGTGAATAGTGATTAGAGCAAGACCGGCGAGGCCCCCATGAAACATGATCAGAGCAAGACCAGCAACGTCCCTAAAGTGATTGAAGCGAGACAACAGCCATGGGTAGGTCGATTTCTCAGTAGGTTGAGTTCTTGTGTGTGAGAACTAGAGCCAATCAACTTTCGTGACCATCCAAGATAGAGCAATGAGGCTGTTGACATTCGGATAGAAATGTGATTCGAGCGAGACCGGTGAGGGTCCCCATAAAAACTAGTTCGAGCGAGACCGGTGATAGTCCCCATAAAAACTGGTTCGAGCGAGACTGGTGACATTCCCAGTAAAATTGGTTCGAGCAAGACTGTGCACTAGAGTTCAAAATACATGTACTGTGCGTCAGAGAGAGTACTGTGCGGCGGAGTAGGTGTGTCGTTTGGTGGAGTTCGTGTACCGTGCGGTACAAACAGTTTTATAACCGCCCAAACATCTTTGTTTTCTCCCACGTTCACCACTTTTAAACTTTCAGTTAGTTATTTTTTAGAGTGTTGGCCGAAATTTCTTCTCTCAGATCTCCTTCTTCCTCCATCTCTTACTTTCCCCAAATTTATTCCATCTTTCTTGGTCCAATTTCGCCAAAAATCGAACTCTCTCCTCCGAAATAGCTTGGCCATAGCCAATTTCGGTGATGAACAAAGTCGCTTCTACCATGTCCGCAAAGACAAGGCGTCGTCGATGTTTGAGGAGGGGAGTACACCCTCCGACGCGACTGGGGAAGGCTCACCTCACCCATGGTGATTCCAGCCAAAATTGATTCGACTGCTGTAGATCCGATTCTTGAATCATCTCGGGCGGCACCGATAAGGGTTGAAGCGGCATCATCCATGCCGAAAATAGTGTCGATAGGGCTCGGTGAGGCTCATTCGAGTGAGGCATCAACTCCAATGGGGTCACGGGACACCATAGTCACTGTTGTTGGCTCGATTTAGATCACGGTGGAAAAGGGCAACATTCTTGGTGATGGCAGAGGTACAGCGGGGCGTAGTGAAACTGTTGGTGGTGATAGGGGTACAAAACAGCATGCTCAAAGCACCGTGCGTGACACTAGGGATGCCATGGCCATGGATTAGAGTGTCGCGGGTGGTGGTAATTGGTAAAGATTAGAGTGCTGCACAACACACTGGGAGTGCTGTGCTTGTGGAGTAAAGTACCGTGGCAACCATTTTGGCTATTCATGAAGGTCTAGAGGCTATGGATGTTGATAATCCAAGTACGGGTACCCCAATTTCTGATATTGCAATGAATCTTGGTGGGATTGATGTTGTGGTAGAGAAAACTAGTGCCCAGAAGAGTGGATCTCAGACTGGTGTTGTTCTGGGTGATGTTCTGGGGGCTACCTTTTGTGATTGAAATTCCTGTAGGTGGTGAGAGTACTGTAGCTGATATACTAGTGACTCGGAGGGGATTAGGTGATAGTGATGGTCATGTGGAGGATGTTGTGGGGGGAGAGTACTACTGATTGTGAGGAGACACCCTCAGCGAGACGTATTACACCGAGTCCAGTTATTGTAATTAGTACCGGTAGTGTGCAGGAGGTAGAGGTTTCAGAGCCTCCACTATTTATTCCCCCGACTGGTTCTTCTAGTAGGCCAGGCTTGACCTTATCAAACACTTTAGAGGGGGCGAGAGATGAGGACATTGCAACAACTTTACAAGAGTCCCCCCAGTTTGCAAATATTCTGACTCAGGATAGTGTTCGGTCACATGTTCAGGATGTTAAGCAGGAAGAGAGACAGAAAGAGGTTGAGGTAGCTGCCGGGGTGGACCAATTGACTATAGTGCGGGAGGTTGAGTTGGAGTTGGAGTTGGAGCAGACAGTACCTTTTACGCCTTTGACTTATGTACCAACCGGCCCACTTCTTTGTTCCCCTGAGTGTGAGACATATACTCCCTTATTGCCTTCATACTTGGACACAAATATCTTGTGCGATCGCTTGACTCATATTGCTTTTAGAAATCCTTTGGTATGCATCCCGTAAACTTTTAGTTTGCATCTATTCGTTGTTTATTAGGGGTGTACACAATCCGGATCGGATTGGATTGGCATGAATCAATCCTAATTGATAAGCCCCTAATAGTGTAGATACACGGGCTTATCTACCTCATTTTGATCATGCACACGCGCGTTTTGGCGCTTTATATGTTTAACGTTGCACAAAGTGTGTATCGTGAGTTATAGGGAAAAACCGAGCTAATAACGGCGTTTTGAAGAGCCCCGGGAAGCATCTCAACCAATCAAGGGAAGCATGCCCCATGGCATGGAATCCCCGAGCCTCAGAGGGCCAAACAACGAAGATTCGGCAAGGCTCGGGACTTGTGAAAGGCCACAAACCCATTCCAGAAGGAATTGGATCGATCCATGGGAGTATTTGGATCGATCCATTAGAGGAACTCAAGCCACCAGTAGAAGATGGATCGATACATGCTAATCAATGGATCGATCCAACAGAGGAATTCAAGCCACCAGTAGAAGATGGATCGATCCATGCTAATCAATGGATTGATCCAACATAGGCTGAAGCTCACCAGTAAGGCATGGATCGATCCATGCTAATCGATGGATCGATCCAATGAAGGAAAATCCCAAAAGAAAATAACAGATGGATCGATCCAATTAAGTGAAGGATCGATCCAAGGAGGTGTTCTGGTCACTTTTTGACAGCACACAAGCTACTTTATGGGCCACCTTTTTGTGAAATTTTACTACTTTAGTAAGCTTCTAAATGGTTGAGAGAGGATGGTGATATTTTGTATAAATATCTCACCTCCTCTCTCATTAAAGGGCAGACCTCAGCCACTAGATATTTTGGATTAGCTTTTAAGTTTTTGCCTTGTCTCCATTAATGGTTTTTTTTGGAAGCTTTATCTCTCTAGGAACTCATGTAAGTGCTTGGTTTACGTTATTTTGTCGTGATATAATAGTTCTTGTAATAGAATGGTTGTTCTATAAATCTAGTTTATGTACGTTTTTAACGGTGAAATTTTGTTCTCATGTTCTAGCTTTCATTCCACTTAAACTCTAGTATTACATGCGTGCTTGTTATTTTCCTAAGTATTAACGTTGTTGGCATAGTTGTTAGCTTTAATAAAAATTAGTTTTTAACTTCATTTGTTATGTTCTTTATTTCCATTATAAAAATAGCCATGTTTTCCTTAGTAATGAACGAGTAGTCGGTTTAGGCTCGGTCATGGGGTGATTAGCACCCCGTGGCTTAGGTGATTCACTCTCCTCGCCTCAATGCAAACATTGCTTGTTAATTAAAAAGTACGGATTGATTTTTATGTATCAAAATTGCAATTTGTTAATCCCGTTGATCTCGCGTCGCCAAGGGCTTGACCACTTGGCACGTGTGATACTTCGGGCTATGGCAATCAAAATGTTTGTATAAATGGCACAAGAATCCTACTTTTTAAGAAACACCGTTTCTCGTTGAATGAGTTTTAAGTACCAAATCTTCCGTTCGGGGTCATTTAACGACGCCCCAAGCCGGTTATTTTAGAGGAGAGTGAATTGGCCTAAGGCATGGGTGTTGAGAACCCCTAAACCTTGCCTTCCTTTAATTAGTCTTTTAAATCTTCGAGTCATCCTAGAAGTAGAAAGAGAACCACCAAACAAAACCACCTCATAAGTTGGCCGTCTTAACGCCAAAAATCTCGCTGCAAGTCAAACTTCATGCTTGTTACATTTGGTCTCTATGGAAATCGACCCCGGTCTTGACGGGTTACTATGCCTTCGACAACCTAGCCCTACGCTTGGGGCATCCTATTCTATGACAAAGCTAGGTGTCAAGCACCTAATCCACGAGTCACGGTTTTTAGAATACAATCCGCATCCGGACCAAAAATCTCATGGTTCGGTTCCAATCCGATCCGCGAGTCACGGATCGGTACTAGTTTTATCCACGGATTACATGTTATATAAGACATTATTATTTACTGTAGTCGTAATTTGGCATAAAAATAAATCAAGAAACATCCCAAAGTACATTATTCAAATTCTATAAATACTAAGGACACCACAAGTTCACAAACACAGTAGTTCATTACAGCTAATTCCTATTTTGAAACTAACACATCAACTTGAAACAATAGGAAATCAAAGTAAAGAGCTCCCGTAGCTAATTAGAGAAGATGTCTTCGTTGGAATCTCACACTAATGGGTCATCAATAAAAATACACATCCAAGTTTTGAAAGAGATCATAGTTTACCCCCTAGTCTGTGTAGTAGAAGTTTGTATAAAATTATGTGTGTGTATATAGATATATATATATATATAATAAAAATCTCACGGTCCGGATCGGTTAATCCACGGTTTCGAAATCAAAATCCGTGTTCGGACCGCGAGTCACGGTTTACTATTTTTTCAATCCGTGTCCGGACCATTAATCCACGGTTAAAATCCAAAACGCACGGATCGGTTCGGTCCGGACCGGATTCACGGTTCACCGGGTTTTTTGTGCAGCCCTATTGTTTATTCCTTTTGTAGTGACTGACAAAAATTACATCATGTTTTTGTAACAGTCTCAAAGATCCCTTGGCGGCTATGGAGGTTTGGCAAATTCTTTTGGATTATTACCATGCTTTGCCAATTGAGTGTGAGGACTTTGGTAGATGTAGCTAGGTTCACCATCTTTATTCAGACTTGACTATAACACGGACAAACCGCAAATTGATAATAGCTTTGGTGGAGAGGTGGTGGGACACCACCAATACTTTTCACTTTAGGTTTGGGGAGATGACCATCACCCCTCTTGACTTTGCTGCTATCACTGATATAGCCCATCCTGTTTGACTTGGGATTGTACTTGGACATTATTTCCATAGAACACTACTTGGGGAGAAGACCAAGAGGCATTGAGCCAATGTCAAAGTATACTGTTTTGGTCGAGTTTTGGGACCATGAATCGGCGTCAGATGTGGAGGCTTTACAGAGAGTGAGAGCTAACTTGCTATACCTCTTTGGTGCTTCCCCGTTTCTGAACAGGCAGGGTGTGGTGCACTTGGGTTGGTTACCGGAGTTGTAGAACTTGGAGACTGCTGGACGGTTTGACTGGGGTGGTGCTGACTTGAGTACTGTGTACTGTTTCCCAGGTTCTGTTTGCCGCGAAGTGGGCACGAACCTCGGTGGCTATTGGAGAGTACTTGAGGAAAAATTTTGCTTGTATTTCCCCTTTATGCAATTCAGAATACTGTTTCTGCTGTATTCCTTATCCTGATTTGTCTTTGAAAATGCATGTGTGGGCTTACAAGGTTCTGGGGGTATTCACCCAGGAAATACAACAACAAGAATGTGCTTCAGGGGGTTGCAAAGTGGGGACAGGAGTGTATGGGACTTGGCGAGCATAAAGGTGACTTGAGGAACTTCAGGCTTTTCCTTGATTATACCAGAGGAGATAGGGTAAGCCTTTGTGATAATTTTCTTCATGTTCCTTTCCTTTTCATTTCCCCCAAAATGATGAAACTTTTCCTTGCAGGTGAGGTGGAATGTCTAAGATAGATTGAACAAAGATTATCTGGTTAAAGAGCAGAGAGTGGACACGAAGACGAGTGTTGTTGGAGTGTCCATATGGCTGGCGATGGTACTTGGGTGACAAAGTGTCCCATCAGTCTCTTGGCATCGACCACTTTCAGAGTGCCTTCACCTCTTCCTCCCCTTGTCCAACACATGAATATACTCGAGCTGAGATAGAGAGGTACACGGTGCCGACAGAGCTGACCTTCAGTCCTTCAATGGATTATGACGAATACTTGGACATCCACTTGGCACATAATCTAGACATGGAGAATCGCCTTAGAGATGTTCCTACTTTGCTTGAGTTGAGGAGAGAGATTGATGTGGTTACTGTCGGTGGTGAGCTTGGAGTAGTGACAGTGCCTTCTATTACTCCCACAGTTACTCTAGCTACGACAGAGGTGACTTTTGATTGCTTTGCTTGCTTCAATTGGCCTTTCAATTCCATATGCTCTGAATTGCTACTTATTGGTGCCCTTTTGTTTTTCAAATTCCTGCTAAGTGGGCGGCATCAGCGTACCAATTGGTTCTTGACTTGCAGGCCATGGTCCATCAATTTGTTATTGGCATGGTTCCAAATGTGCGTCCGTGAGTTGAACTAGGAGTTGTACTTGGTAGTAGGCAAAAAGCTATCAGAGATAGGACGCCTGGTCATGGTACCAGAGAGGCTGGCTGAGGCATGAGCCGTGGTGTTGGACAGACTAGCCGTGGTGCTGGACCAAGGTTATGAATCTCGTACCGGACAGGGTACCGGTTTTCTTATTGGTACGGTATGGTACCGGTACCGGGCCAGTACCGGTACCGTTTCGGATTTAGCGGTACTAGTTACATATATGCGTGTATTTATATATATATATATATATATCAAAAAAATCTCATATAATTACATTTATCATAAAATAAAATAACCCCCCTTAACACAATACCTTTAATTAGCAAAATACAAGTATTTTAATAGCACCAAAATGTAATTACAAGGCTTTAAACCTTAGTTGTCAAATTTCATGGGGTTAATGTGAAATATTATGGATTTGTAAGGTTTAATATGTGAAATAGAGAATATATATATATATATATATATATATATATATATATATATATATATATATATATATGCATCATTATCATCAGCCTTTCATTTTCTAGTGGATCAAAACATGAAGAGCAGAGCCGCCGGAGTCCAACCCCAAAATCATCGTTCCAGTGGCTCCGGCACCGGCAGTCCTCTCTCTCTCTCTCTCTCTCTCTCTCTCTCTCTCGGTACTCCTCGACCTCGTCGTTCCAATGGCTCCGGCAGCAGCACCAATTGATTAACTCCGGCAGTGGCACTCTCTCTCTCTCTCTCTCTCTCTCTCTCTCAGACGTACTGGATTACAGAACTTGTCGCAAATTTAGATCACGAATCTTTTCTAGTTTAAATGCACTTTCTGGGAATCTGCGGTTTTGAGATCAAATCGCGGTAAAGGAGTGCCGAGGCGGCATTGTCCGGACATTGACCGGAAGCAAGCCGTTATTGTCGAAATCAAGCGGGGACGGAATCATAGGAATTGATGTTACCATTTTATGCAAATTCGTGCGACCGGGCTGACATATCTTGGTGAGGTGTACGGTAGATCATTAACCTTTCTTTGGAAGCTGTATCAGCTGTGGTAGAGAGACAGGTCATGGTACCCGGAGGAGCAAGGAGAGCGACCGCGGAGCAGATACTAGTAGTGAGAGAGGAGCCAGTCGGAGAGCTACTCCTAGTACCAGAGCTATTGAGGTACCCCATTTTATGTCTTTTCTTTCCATTCACCATTCATGCTTTGCATTGTATTTGATAGATTTTGCTTCTTGTGCAAGGTGCATCTTCTCGGAGTGCTAGGCGTTCAGCACCTCGAGTTACTACAGCGGTTCCAGCGTCAAGCAAAGTCTTGCATTCCTCAGCGGCTCAAGAGAGGTAGAATAGAGTACACTGGTAGAGGAGTCCGCAGAGAGCGATGGTGCTGAGAGAGAGGATGGTTCTAGCATGCCGAAGGAGTATATGAGGCTAGCACATGTGCCGAAACCCCCTCGTACCTGAGACATAGTTGTTAGTAGTAGCATGTTATTAGGTGGGGCATGTGTGCCTCGTTTTGATTTGGGCGCCTGTTTTTCCCTCTTTTCTAGTTTTTCATGCAAAAGGCCTAGAGGCCCTCTTCAAGCAGCCTACATCAGAGGTCCAAAAAGACCAATTCTTATGCACGTTCCCAATTTGTTGTAATTTAGTATATTAACAATTTCTTTTTCTTTAAGTGTTCACAATTTTTTCTAGCTGTTCACATTTTTTCCGGCTCACAAATATTTAGCCTCTCCCTCTAGAAATTCGACGCTGTACAACAAAATCATGAAAATTTCGGAACCCTCATCTGTTTTGCAAGCCTGGACTCTCCTTTTTATCGATCAATTCACAAGCACGTTAAAAAAGAAAAGAAAAGAAAAGAAAAAGGCAAAGAGGTTGAACGAGAGACACTCTTTCTCCTCCATAGATTGATCTATATCATCTCCTCTTTGTGGATTGATTTACAACAAACAAGAGAATATGCAAAACAGATTCTATTTTATCTCCAAACAAGAGAATATGTAAAACAGATTCAATTTGCAGACGGGGGCCAGACCACACTCAATCCGCTACTTCTTCCTCCCTCTAAAGAAAAAAGAGAAAAAATGATGATTGATTCTCTCCACCCCCGTCCCAAATTTTCAAACAAAAAGAAAATTAGTGATTGTTCCTCTCTCCCCTAAGATTCTTTTAAGCTGTCAATTCTCCACCCCAAAACCCCCCGGATGATTGATTCTCCACTCTCCCATCCCCCTGTAAAGATTGATAAAATTTTACTAAGTGATTCTCCACTCCCCCACTGCCCCGCGAGGATTGATAAAATTTCACTAAGTGTTTCCCCAACCCTCATCCCCCTAAAGTTCCTTATTTTTCTTTTTCTTTTTTCAATTGTCAATTCTACACTCCCCCAACCCCCCGCAGGATTGATTGATTCTCCACTCCCAGGCGAGAATTGATAAAATTTTACCAAGCGATTCACCACTCCTCCACCCCTCCGCGAGGATTGATAAAATTCACTAAGTCTTTTCCTCACCCCTCCGCGAGGATTGATAAAATTTCACTAAGTCTTTTCCTCACCCCTCCATCCCCTACGGTTCCTTATTTTTATTTTTTCAGTTGTCAATTCTCCACTCCCCTAACCCCCTGCAGGAATGATTGATTCTCCACTCTCCCATCCCCCTGCAAGGATTGATAAATTTGACTAAGCGAGTCTCCACTACCCCACCCTCCCGCGAGGATTGATAAAATCTCACTAAGTGTTTCCCCTCCCCACATCCCCTACGATTCCATATTTTTCCTCCTTTTTTTTTCCAGTTGTCAATTCTCCACTCCTCCAACCCATGCGGGATTGATTGGTAAAATTTCACCAAGTGATTCTCCATCCCCTATACCCCGTGGTTCCAATTTACAAAAAAAAAAAAGAAGGTGAAAAGCAACTGTCCACCCTCCTACCCCCAATCTGCTACCCACCAATTTGTTACCCCACTTGGCACCAATTCGTTATCCCACTCAGTAAAACCACATCCCCTTTCCCACTCAAAAAAAGAAAAAAAACAAGAGGTATCAATCCGATCGACAATAAAAAAAGAAAAATAAAAAAATGAAGAAGAAGAAGAAAGACCACCCACCACCATATCCCCCTCCTCTGCTACTCAGTGATGGATTGCTTTTCTAAAATACAAAATACACCCCAAATCCCCTTCACCCCACCCCCAGTCGGCATCCCCCTCCTCCGCCACCTTCAATCCCACTGCCCCTCCAATTTGGCACATACAAAACCCATCACCTTAGCACATTCCCAAAATCAAATCCCATCTCTCTCCCCTCCCTCAATCAGTCGGCAACAACAAAATCCATCAACTAAACCCCCCTACTCAAATTTTCTTTCTCACACTACAAATTTGAAAAGGGGGTGTAGTGGAATCTAAAATGATGGAGCAGATCTACAATGGCTCAACAATCGCCCTTATCTCCAAATTTCTCAACTATCAATAGAGTTGCATAAAAAAAAGAGGCAAAAGAGAGAACAGATTTCAAACTCAGCTCCTATAGAGATTCGAACACCACGCTCCACTCTCTCGCGCCGTGCAATCAAACAAAATTTGAGGGGGAAGGATGGAGTATGAAAGGAACATATATGTAAACGCATGGAAATCACAAAATTTGAGCAAGTCCGAATATTTACCCATTTTAATGAAGCTCTAAGCTACTTCCACAACCGTTGATTAATCGTGCCCTGAGCTACTACTCCCAATAAAAGGTGAAGCTTTGAGTGACCACCACAACAATAATGGGTAGACCCGCTCCATGAAACCTCCAATAAATTCAACTCGCTCCAAGCAACCTCACCACCGTGCCAATAAAATAGAAATTCAGAGCCACCCCTCGAGCTCCAAGTTAAAGGCAAATCATCTCTCAAAAGAACTTCCAAAGTGAACAGAAAGGACTCCCTATATGCACAGAAAAGACAATGGAAACTACAAATATTATGTACGCAAGCACTCACTTAAGACATGAGTACATGTGCATAGGGGGACATTAATGTGGGTATCTGGAATACTCATCCTTCGCAATACTCATCTGGGGTGCCCCCTCAGAGGCACCTTCTCCATAGCACCTCCTCCAAGGGGCCCTCCGAGCCACCTCTTCCATGGATGCCTCCTCCGAGGTACCTTTATGAGGCACATCCTCCACGGAGCCTCTATGCACATAACCTAATTAGGCTCTTGTGAGCTTGGCAACTCTACGCAAGACCCTAGGTCGGGAGCTGGGCCTGGGTACCTGCTCGGGACCTAAGGAGGTATTGGCTTGGAGGCTAGAGCAAAGGGATTGTCAAGGCTCACCTCCACGAGGTGAGCTCCATGACCGGTCATAGAGAGGAACTCACCTACGTCATCGATGTCAAGAGATCTCTGCAATATCCCAACTGAAACGCCGATATAAGGAGCTTGTATCATACCTAACATCTGGCCGTGATGCAGGCATCCATATCACCTGACTGTGCCTATGAGAATCTGATAATAAGAACCCCAGTTCTGATCATAGTATTCAAAGAGAAATTGTCCTCCAATATGCATTAATGAGGAAGATATGCTTCCTTGCCCTTCAAGGCCTCAAGGCTACTATATAAACAAGAGTTTGTTGAGCATTCAATACATACCTAGCCCTCTTACTCACTAGCACATCACTTCATACTGCCATCTCTCTCTCCCTCCCTCTCTCTCTCTCTCTCACACACACACACAAACTGCCGTAAGCTCTCTCCTCCTCCACCTTTGATGGTCTCAAGCATCATTGTAGCACCAACCATATCCTCAGAGAGATATCTCAGGTACTCTTCCCACCCCTAACTGTATATAACAATGTAGATATCTAACATATGTACCTATATTTATCTATGCATATAAACTATTACTGCATACATATATGATGTATTTACATATATAATTATTTATTTATTTATTTTTGTTGTGTCCCCCGCCATGTCCATGCCCATTTTTTAGATTTTTTTCGTGTCGGTGTCCGTATCCGTGTCCATGCTAGAGTAAATCCAGTCAAAACAAGCTTAAATAAGGAAAAGTTTTGAACGATGCTAATGCAACCACTTCACATTCTAAAATATACCCAGATCTCTCTCTCTCTCTCTCTCTCTCTCTCTCTCTCTCTCTCCCACACACACACACACAAAGTATCAATTAGAAGAAGAGGACTGACAATTTGCCAGAGGGAAATTCAGGGGAAGAGGTTGCTGGGGATGGAGAGAGAGACGGGCAAACGTTTTCTTTTTTTTCAATTATGAATTGCTTTTTGGTGGTGTTGTTTCTTATTGTTTCCTTTAGCCATGAGGAAAATTCCTCCTATAAGGCTGAGAGAACCCCAAGTTCCTAATGTACATTGGCATACCCTCCAATTGTAGGGCAAATTTGCCCAAATTCGGCAAAATGTGGCAAGCAACAAAATTGGCTGACTTGCGCTTTTACATTACAATATGGATATGTTATCTTACATACAAAGTCCTCATAAAGTCACATATGGACATATATCATTGTTGGCAATAAGAAAGAAATGCCACAGAATTTCTTTGCTCTTTTCCTTCCTACAAGCATAAAGATTTTTATAGGTATAACTTCATAGACACAGTATGTAGCATAGATGCATTTATGTATAGCGAGAGTGAGAAATAACAAGTGAGAGTCCATGTAAATCTACAATCATGAAGCACTTTTGCTAGCATACTGGAACCTAACTATGAAAGCACAAAGGTATGCATAGAACATAGAATGGGCTGTCCTCGCGAGGACATTAGTATTTCGACTCAACAAGTAAGAATGTGCTAAAATAAAGGTTGTTAAAAATTGGCATCTTTAAAGGCCTAACTTTTATTTTAAGACTAGACTCTCTAATATGTATTGGACCTTTTTGGCTCAATAGGTAGGATAATCAAACTACTCGACGAGAACAGATAAGAATGGGAAGCTATCTTTTTCACTATAAGAATCTAATGCTAGATGGTCATTCTTCAGACAATTCACTACTTTGTCATAGCAGTGAGAGAGAATCAATTAGATATGCCCTAAATGCGAATCAATGAGGAAAAACACCAAATTAGGAAGCAATAATATAAGCCAAATTACTTATCGAAAACAGAAACATAAAGCCCCAACTATGACCAACAATCACTGCCCTGCCGCCACTTGATTACCATTGCCTCCCTCCTCCTTATAAGGACAACATTCTTGCATAATTTTAGAATCACACATGCTGATTAATGAAATGTAAAGCCCCCCACAAGGATCGTTAAATTATACAAGTGCATAACATGTGCAAATCCCAATATCTAATTAAAACCCTAGCCTTGTATTTTGCCAAGAATTAAGAAAAATATCAAATCAACCCAGGTAAGGGCTTCTTCAACTATGGCTTCATTCTTATCCGAGATGGGAGTGAGGGAGCAGATACATTGAGAAAGATTGAAGAGTAACCCATACTGTTAGGGAAAATAGAGAAAAATGAACATACCTGTAATGTTTGAGAAGTTTGGCAAACAGATAAAACCATTGAGAAGAGACAGTGGCAAAGAAAAACAATTCAGAGAAATGATTGGAAAAAATGAACTGACCTGAAACGAGCAAAACCCTAGGATAACAGCAGATCCATCAAAACCAGGTGCATTCCGTTCATAAGAATACCAAGATTTACACATAAAAGGTAGGTGAGGTAGACAACTTTATTGTAGCCCCCTTCCACACACACACACACACACACACACACACACAGGATTTTCATTGAAGAAGAAACCTAATAACCCTTTCATTTTGTCTTTACAGAAAAACATCCTCATGGTTTTCCCAATGAAAAACATTCCTATGCTGTCACTTTGAACTGAACTGAGACAAATATTTGAAAATACTATGAAGCAACGACCCTCTAGCCTCTAGAGGTTGCCTTGTTCTGCATAATGGACACAGGGGACACGGGCCTGTCTCTCCAATTTTTGCCATGTCCACCGCCATGCCAGTGTCTCAATTTTTTACAATTCCCATGTCTGTATCCGTTTGGGTGTCAATGCTATATAAGGGACATAGATAGGCTACCTATGAAACAATACGAGAAGAAGTGAACGAATTACATAGTAATTTAAGTCCTCGGAAGATAAATGGTTGGGTGACAGGCCCTTTTTGCCAATCTGAAGAAAAAAAGCTGATGTTACATACTCCTCTCACTTAAAATAAGGTACTACTGTATAAAATCTCAACAACAATTAATCAGCATGTAATCCTCATTTTCCTGCATAAACAAAAAGTTAGCACTCAGAGATGTCAGTTTCAATAAGTATAACCCTAGATCCAGCACTTCAAGTAAGAATTCCAACACTAAATCAGCATGTAATACTCACTTCCAAGCATATGCAGAAAATCCAGCACTCAGAGACAGTTAAGAGTAACTATAAACCTATATTTCAGCAGTTCAAGTAAGAATTTCTATACTAAATCAACATATACTCAATATTCAGCACTTGCAGGTTCAATCTCCTCCAAATATAAAGGATCAAGACATCTAAGTGGTTCCTGTGTCAGTGTCTCTAGTTGTCATATAAATCTTGAACAATAGAATTATCACAATATGAAAATAGATACCTTAACATGTCCTCGTTGGGTAATAGATGTTGAGGAACCCACTTCTTGGTGTTGGTTAGGAGATGTGACTGGAATGTTTGAGGGATTAACCCCATTTGCACCACTTTGCAGATGTAAATTGATTAGCACTTCCAATTTTTTGTTTCTTTTACAGATGTAAATTGATTAGCACTTCCAATTTTTTGTTTCTTTTATCTAGTTGTGTCTTTCAATCTGTTGACATCCTATAAGGCTATAAGACACGCCACTGCAAGGCACTGGACCCCAAACGTCACATGTAGAAAATAATTTACATTCCTCTCGGAATCTAAGAACTAACAAAACTTATGATGTATCATCCTTTCCAGATTATTTTCTCTCTCTTTGAAGCATTTACTTGTGTCTGTAATAAACCTGTAAATGACATAAAAAGAACCCATCCATAAGCAACTGTTTTAACCTCAAATAAGGAGCACAGGACAAACAAATGATGATTTCTTTTGGTGCAATGCAGTCTGTAGCAAACAGAGATATCACTAGAACAATGGCTACACAAAAACTTAAAATAGAACCAAGTTACTTATGTAGTTCTTTAATGGACATGACACATAACACATATGGTAAAAGATAAGGCCAGTTTAGACATTTCATTCATTTGCAACAGAGACCAATTGATAATTGATAGCAGCAATGAGGACTAACACGACCTCAATTAATACACTAAGATTATACCAAAAAAGTTAACATAGCTTCATATTCGGCCATAATAGAAAAGGAGAATGGACGTTCATTTCCATCTCCAAATAGTTGTTCATTGCTAGGTTGAGTAGAGACATAATCAAAAGTAACAAATGGTAGGTTTCTTTCGTCAAGAAAGCATAATGTATAATATTTTAGGCTTCTGGAGTAAATACATCCTCTTAACAGGACAACAGACTCAAATTTCAGAGTCAAATTGCTTTAAAGTGTATTACTGAAAGAATCGAGAGATGCATCAATAAAAATTAGATCAATTTGTTCTTCATTGTTATAACAAGACAATTTATCACATCAGAAGAACCAGTCAAAATCTCACTTTTGGCCCTGAGCTGGCTTTCTCTCTCCTATTCTTCTTCTCGTATGTCTGCGATTCTTACCTGCAGATATTTGGTTTACTACAATATCAGTACCACCAATGGTTTGCCCAATCCAATCTGTAAATCTGCCCCACCAAAACTTTTTCTTCAACATCCATCATCTCAACACCTAGGACATCCTCCAAGCTATCCTCATCAAATATGGCATCTAGCAAGCTCCTCTCTCCATCGAACCCAATATGAAACATAAATATGTACAGGCAGACGTAAATGAGAAGCATATATCACAATGCACCCGGAAAGAAAGACATTCAAACAAGGAAAAGGAAATAAACCAAAATAACAGCTATGGTACTGAAGAGGCTAGAAGTACTTGTGCATGTGTACACAGAACTTTAGTGAAGAATGAATTGCACTCCAATGATTCTGTGAAATGGATAGCAAAACTAGGTGAAATATGAAAATAAAATCAGGGCATGAGAGAGATCATAATACAATCCAAAAGTCAAGAGGCATGCATTCCGAACATCAAAATAGTAGGAAAGACTAAAACAAAAGCAATTATGATACACGGAAATGTAGGCAGGTTTATTACCGAATGGTGAAACTATAACAGTACATATGACTTTTGATACAAACATAATCCATAAAGGGCAAATCCAAGCAGAAGATGATACCAAAATTTTTAATCCTGCTGATTTCACCACTGAATTCCTTATAGGAATGATAACCAGAACAATATGTTCGAGAAGAAGTTATTTTCTACATTTCCCCTACTCAAGTAAAATGGTGGTTTGCACGAGGGATCCTCAATAGACACTCCTACTCACTTTGTAAACCAGCTGTTGATGATAACAAAACAACTTGAACCTCATGCTAAATACTTACGCAAGTAGAACATAGACATCTAAGCTGAAGATAATAATTCAGAATGACAAAAAGTTGAAATGCTGAACTTACATGTCTATTTATTGCTAACTTTTCACACGATAAGTTGTGCATGAATTTATGAAATAAGCCAATGCGGCACTTCCACAATAGGCAAATAGCAATTGGGTGAGTTGCTATTTTCCCATATCCAACAAAGTAGTGATGTATTGGACGTTCTGGATATATTGTCAAAGTAACAATGTATCAGAGCTATTGTTTATATCACCACTTCAATCAAAGCTAAAAGAGAAAGCGAGCATCAATAGTCATAGCTAACAAAGCCCACACTAAAGCCACACTGCACCACATACAGCAGGAAGAATCAATGGTGAAACAAGGCATTGTGGCAATGTTGTAGTCTCCTTAGTCCTTACTACATAGTAGTATTTGGAAAAAATCGTGGCAATATAGTTCTTTAATTTCCTACTAAAAGTACATTGAATTTGAGGGGATCGCAAAGGAACTTTTAAGGCAAATTTCTGTGCCAATCACGAATCTAAACATCGATAATTACAACTATTCAGGCCATATACCGAGGACTGAAACTGAGCTGTAACAAAAGTAGTAGTAAGATTAAGATATGCAATATCAACAAGTTCATACAACACAACTTAAAGGCTATTATGATAGTTGCAACCCCGAACCAAAAAGGTAGTAACTTCAACCAAAATTCCCGTGGATTTAACCAAAAAAAAAAAAAAAATACCCCCAAATCACTGACTGAAACCATATTCATCACTTCACCAATAATTACATCCTACTTTAATCCTTTGAAGCCTTCATAGCATCCAACATCAGCTCAGTGCACTCCTTGACCAGTTCCACCCGCTTCAGATATATAGCAACTTCATCCACAAGCAAATCCTTCCACTTCTTTTTCAGCTCCTTCGCCTTCACTCTCCCAATCATGCTCATATTTGCCATCATAAAGCTTCCCAGAGGCTCGTTCTTTGACAAATCAAAAGGCAGCGTCTCCACCTCCCTCACCAATGACTGTTTGAAGCATGGGTACAGGCCCCAAGAGTCCCCCGCTTTATCGTCGAGCATAACTGTCTTTCTCGCTCGTTTACTCCGACGCTGCTCATTCTCATCAACTCTATTTCTCTTCTCCTTTCTAACAACACCACCACCAACTCCCCATATCTTCTTTGAAAGTTCAAAGCACTTGAGGTTATGGGGTGTAGAGAAAACCACTCTCTCCCCTTTCTCAACATTTTTATTATATTTTACCTTCATCTTCCTAACCTTATCGGCAAATTTGCTCTTCGAAGCATCAAAGCTAAGAGAATTCTTGATGAATTCATGAAACTCGCCAATTTCCGAATAAGGGTCAGTCCCTCTCTTGGAATGATAGTTAATCATTCCCTCCAGTATGGTAATTTCATCATCCTCGCTCCACAAGCGGTGAATGGCGCCGCATCCGCGCTTCTTCTTCTCGTCTTTTGAAGTGGGTATTGGATGAGAGTGTGTAGCAGTTTTCATCTCTTCTTCTGCTTGTTGATCTGGGCTTTCTTCTTCTTCATCACTTGGGTTTTCTTCTTCATCGGAAGATGAAACTGAAGGAGGATCGTCTAGTGGAGGTCGCTCGAAAAGCAGCTTTCTTGTAGCCATTGGTGAGGGAGAGGGTTTTGGAGTGGGAATGCGAAGAGCCAAAGAGGGTTCGGAGTGGGAAAGGGAAGATGGGAGGGAGAGTTTTGAAAAGCTGTGGTCTGTGGAGGAGTTAGTACCTAGTGGTTCCCCCTTCGAGACGAATCATGATACAACCACACACAACCACACACACACTCACATGCCGAGGGATCCACCCGGGTATGCTTGTTGAGGGTTTTGGGTGAGTCCCTCGGCATGTGAGTTGTGTGTGGTTGAGTGTGTGTGGTTGTATTATTTTTGCTTCGAGACACGTTTTAATTGGGACCCTTTCCAGAATTCATCCTTCGAGTTTTTTTAATCAAAAATACTATACCTATGTATATTGAATATTGATCCACTGAGAAACCTCTATTTTTTTGGACGTCCAAAATTACTATATTTTGTAAAAATTTTGTGAAATTTTTTAATTTTTTTTGGACTAAATCAAAGTACTCAATGATCACTTTAATTTGGTATAAAACAAATTAAAAAATTCTATAGAGAAATATAGTTTTTAGAGCTTTAAAATTGGACGTATTCCTATAGTGGTCATTTAAAAAATGACGGAGAGAGTAGATATATATGAAGGGTTTTGTTAATATGTGCCCTAGGGCCATATGTTAATGCTCCTACTTAATATTCATTTAATGATACCAACTATACCCATTTGTAGGGTTGTAAATGAGCTGAGCCGTTTGCGAACTATTCAAGACTCGACTCGGTAAAGGCTCGTTCGAGCTCAGTTCGAATACTAAACGAGCTAAACCTGAACCTCAATCTTAGGCTGGTTTAATAAACGAGTCGAACCTGAACTTGACAATATTCGGCTCGCTTAAGCTCTCAAACTTGGAATATATGTATATATCTCTATATATATAGATGAACATCTCATAAGAATTTCATATATAACCGTGAACATGTATAAACTTTCATATACATAACGAAAATTTTATAATTTGTACATGTATGAACTTAAAAAAAGTATTATAAACTTAAATTTTAACTTGTGTTTATAATTTTCTATATGTATAGACTTCATTATAAACAAAATAATTTTTTTTTGAAGTTCTAGACTTGTATGAGAGCATATACATCTAATATTTTTCATTCGTTAAGGCTCGTGAACAAGTTCAGTTCGATCCAAACCTCAACAAGCTTGGCTCAAGTTCGGCTCGTTAAATTTTCATTGAGTTCGAGTTCGCCTCGAATTCGTCTAAAAACTTAATGAACGAACTTGAATATTCTAAAGCTCGGCTCGTTTACAGCCCTACCCATTTGTGTAGGTACTTGTACAGGTAATAAATAGGTCAGGCAGTATTGTCTAGGAGAAAAACTTTTTTATAATGAGACTAATTTACCCTTCAACGCTTAAAAAAAAAACCCTTTAACTTCCCCTTCAATGCCATCTTTTCAAATTTCAACTGCCTTTTAGTTTTCTAATAAGTCTTTCAACTTGTACGGGTTTAAACCCGCTAAAACGAAAAAATCATATGGCCATCAGTCACCAAAATGGTCCACAAACACGCAGCAATTGTTTACCCCATTAACTCCAAGCAAGAAAAAGGGAAGAAAAGATCTAGAGAGGTTGAAGCTTGGAATCATAGCTTAACAACGAAATAATACATTCTGGAAAAGTCTTTGATTTTTCTCTTCAACTAGAATTTATAAAAACAAAATCCCCAAGCTAGAAAATTTATACTTTCAGCTTATTATTTGGGTTAATGTTGTCTTGTTTTTAATCCCTTTTATATTTAGTCCTCTTTTACTTTTACTTTTACTTTTACATTTACAAATTAGTGAAGTAAATACTCTTGATAAGAAGTTTAAAAAATTCAAGAAAGCCGAAGAGTAGATCAATTATTTGTCAATAAATTTCAAATTTACTCTTTAGCATACCAATAATGTTTAAAAGCATGATGTTAAGAAGAATATATGTTATCAATTGGAATGAAGAAAGTGGTTAGGTCCAACTCAACTGCATCTCTTCTTTTTTGGGTTTGTGTTTGATAATTAATTTTCTAAAATTTATGTTCCAAAAATTCATGGGAGAACACAGGCCAACATATTTCTCAAATAATTTTCATTTTTATTTGGTCAATTCTTTGCATCTTGGGTTTTTGTTCCATGGGTATGGGTAGCTAGTGGCATTTTCGGTCCAATCACAAAAGGTTTATCTTTCCAAAACACAATTGATTACTCTACTTTAATTCCTTGTGGAAGTGGAGTAATGTGGAGTAATTAATGTGTTCTTATCATGTGTCTCGGGGCACAATATTAACAAAAGTCATATATGAAAGTGTATTAAAATTTGTAAAAGGTGTAGTGGAGTGTAGGGTGTCCACAGATCCATTTTTGGTGGTTCCGGTTGGAACCAGAACCGAATCGCTAATGGCAGATTTTCATTGTCAGCATCTGTAACCATTCGTTAATTATATTATTTGGCGGTTCCGGTTGGAACTTGAAGCGAACTGCTCATGGTGGATTTTCATTTTCAAAATCCACAACCGTCCATGAGTGAGGCCAATTGTTGATCGGTTCGATTGCAGATTGAACGATTTGGGCAGTTTGGCGGATCGGGTGATCCGCTGGGCACCCCTATTGGAGTGTGTATTTTTTTTTTGTTTGTTTGTATTCTTATTGTGTACCCATTGAACAAACTTTAGTAATACAAACAAATTACTGGTTAATTTGGTAGAATATTGTGTGACTATGCATTTGATTTGTCGCATGAGAATAATGCCATCCTTTTGATGCATTAAAATTCTGAGTCAGGCATCCGATTTTGGGGTGAGCATGGACCGGGTTGGTTCAGTTTTATAATAAACCAATAACCAAACCACTACTCACAGATTATGAATTTAGAGAACCAAATCAACCCATAAAATCCATAGAACCAAGACCAATCCAAAGCAATTAAAATATAGTTCAGTTTCGATTTTGAACCACGATTCTATTGAAATTGAGATATCATCTTCATAAGTAGTTTAAAGTACTTAAAATTATATAGATAAGTTAACCCATAACTGTATTAAAACAAGTTCTGTTAAAATCACCAAAACTCACTAACGTCAGCCAACTAAAATAGAATAGAATAATGGTCATCAGTAAAGAAATAGGGGCATGTAATGAATACTAGATTCAGAAATTAGTTAACAGGCAAAAAAATTATGCAATCAATTGACTAAGTCCAAGCCATGCATGTTTAATGTATTAAAATCATAGGAATAAGTTATCATATATAGAAATTTAGAGGTTTAATCTTGGAAGTGAATAAATAGGGTGGTGGAATGAAGCAAATTAGAAAATTAGTAATTGACTCCGGAAAAAAAAAAAGTTCATTTTGTGTGTCTAAGTATATTCCACATATAATATATAAAAAGTATATCTATAAAAATATTAAACGGATCAGTTTGGAACCAGAACCATCAACGTAGAGTAATTTGTGTATCTGTATGTAATAAAGAAATTCTAATTATCGTCTACATTTCTACTTATTGTAATTTGTTTGTCCTTCTATTGGTAAATCACTAGATCAATTTCCTTTGGGTTACCATAGATTCTTTAATTCATCGAGTATTTTTTTTTTTTGAACCGACAAATATAATCGAGTGTTTCTGTTTTGTTTCAGCTATTTGGTATTTTTAAGAACATCAACTTTATAATCCTTTTGTGGAAGGATGTGCAGGCCTCAATTCTCATACTAAATGAATCAGTAATTTGGATTAACTTCATTAGTTAATTGAAATTACTGCTCCTTCCCCGCTTTTTAATTGTTTTTGCCGTTTCTTTTGCTTTTCTTATATCAACTTTATAATCCTTTTGCTGCTGTTTGTTTCACTATTCTGGACATATCAAGAAATCATTTATATTATCAAATCTATAATGTTTTAAATATGCACTATTGATCTTATTTGATAAATCTCAATCAAATTTATTAAACAAAGTTTTTAAAATCAGAAAACAACATTATAAATCAAAAGACACAAGTAATTTAAAAATGACATGCATGCTGAAAGACGGACAAGAAATTTGAAATAGACGTAGTACTTCTGCCTCTGAAAAATGAGGAGTATGGTGAAAGAAAATGAAATTAGAATATCACTTTTGGGGGATCCCATGTAATTCTGCTCCGATACCAAATATATGCAATAAAGAAATATAAAAGTATGGCAAAGGATCAAAAACTTACTTTTAACTGCAGAGCTTTTTATTCAAGTAGAAGGCTTATATTACAGTGGAGAATGAGTAATACGTAGAAAGAGGGACAAAAGAGGGGAAAAGAAAACACTACCTGACATTGGCGGCAGGCGACCGGCGGCGGCGTGACAACTCCAGCAAAGTTCCGATAATCTTTTTTTTTAATACCTTTGTTTTCTGTATTTTTCTTCTTCTTTTTTTCGTTTTGTAGGTTGTATCTAGGATTTATTTGGTGATTAATGGAATTTTTCTCTCTTTCTCCAAAAAAAAAAAAAAAACACTACCTGACATAGTTAAGACTCATTCCTTATATAGGGAATTTTGACTGACAAACTAAATTTAAATGCAAATAAAATTACATCTGCAAATGAAAATACATAAAAGATGTTAGGTACAACACTGGGCTCCATCGTCACATGCTTTTATCAGAACTAAAAAAGATGACCCCCATAATTGGTACCCGAGGCTTCAATAATTGGATGCCAAATTAGTGAATGTCATGGATGGTGAATTAGTCTGCTTTGCTTTTTTCCTTTTTTCATATGTTCAGCAAGAGTATACCAATCTAAACTGAAGGGTTTGGTTCGGTTTTCTTGGAATGTGGTTTGGTTCTGATTTTAAAACATTAAAAATCGTGATAAATGGTTTAGACTGAATTCACGATTTGACGGTTATTTTACTCATCCCTAATCCGGCTATCAAAACAAAACAAATAATGACGCATTGAAATTCTTATAAAATGTCTACTTAAGATACAGAAGACTGTTGAGAACAGCCACAATGTGACGTGTAGTTGATTTTTGACGGTTACATTAACTGTTTAAATTCAGATAAAAAAAAATTAACTATGTAAATCTTCCTAATTTTCCATGAGCCTGACTCAACTCCCCATATGCTTGTGTCGAAGAGTATGATGCCATTTGTCGTTTAACCTATTAAAAACTATTTGGGCTTTATTGTTGAACTTGCCGGTTACTCCCTCCATTCTCAATTTCTTATTTGTTTGTCTCACTCTCTCTCTCTCTCTTACTTTTTTTAAATCAAAAAATTAAATGCTTCTGTGTATCCTTTTTCAAAATTTTTCTCATTGCATTAAAGTACACGATGAGTACTTTAATTTAGTGTAAAAAAAATTTTAAAATGATACATGAAAACAATTTATTTTTTTATTTACAAAATAGCATGACTTTTTGTAATGGACAAGTAAATAGGAACGGAGATAGTAATTTTTAATGATCTGAAGAGAGGTAAAATCTATTTGGATTACGAAGGTAGAGGTCACATAGATGTTAAGTTAAAAGAAATTAATTGGTAATAATTAAAGGTGGAGAAGTGATGAGATGTGGAGGTTATCCCAAATTTTTAATTGGCGGACAGCCAAGAATTCGTGACTAATGTTTACATTCATTATCGCCAAGAATTCGTGACTAATGTTTACATTCATTATTGCACTTAACGTACGGTATTATAGTTGTACTAATGTATTTGAAAATAGAAAATTACTTTGAGCCGCTACTTGGTAAAGAGTTTAGGTGTATCAAATCACCTCTTGAATAATCTTAAGACAATTTTAATTATTTTGAAAAGAAATATTTTCTCCAAAAGACCAGTTTTGTTTGATATAAATGTTTCTGAAATTTGTGGGTTTTTTTAGTATTTTATTGTACATGATTTTTTTAAATTTTTTTTAAGACAATTCAAGTGTTTTGGAAAGAAATATTTTCTCAAAAAGATCGGTTTTGTTTGATATAAATGTTTTGAAATTCGTGTTTTTTTTTTTTTTAGTATTCTATTATACATGGTTTTTTATTTTTTGAGTATATAGCGTACCTTTTTCCCGATAAGTATAAAACTAAAAAACCTGGAACAAACCCAAAAATAATACATACGGAGTACATAGAGTATATTTCGTAAATGCGGTAAACAACCCAGTTAATCCCTAGTCAGGATTGTAGTCCACTATGAGCCAAGTCACTAAATTCTCGTATTGAACTAAATTGTTAGCCATCCGAGATCTTCATTTGGAATCGGAACCATTTATTTTTAAAAAAATGTTGAGCACATTATAACTGCAAAAAACTATGATCATCAGAGATTGGTAGACAGACAATTGAGACAAATTTGTCTTGCAGTGTTTTCTCCAAATGATATTGGTCATCCATATAAATGGTATCCGAACATATGCTACCAATATTCAATTAATTTAATTTTTTGCATGAATAATATAATCAACATTTTCGACAAATTGTACAATTCCGATTCTTGATACAAATTATATATGGCCCACAATTGAAATCACTACGGGTATCCAAATCTCTTATTGTAACTTGTAAACCCAATTACAGATAAAAGACCACGCACACAAAAAACACGCACTTTAGTGCACATTTTATATTTTTCAATAAATTTAAACATAATTTTATGCAGTTTTTTGCATATTTCAACACACTTTTTAAAATTTAACACAAGCCCATTGGACTTCTTTTATTATAATTTTTTTTTAAAATGAGCTATCCACTTGGCCTAGTCTCAGTCCAGTTGGCATATAACGTGTTTTGAAAATGAGTTTTGAACATAGGAGGTCTTGCTAACGTGTGCTCAATAGACACACAATAAGTGCACAAACAAAAAAAATACACTCCAATACACTTTTTGATACATTTTCACATATTCTTCCACACATTTCAATACACTTTTTCAACTTTTAACGTGTACGCAGATCTAGAACTCCATTTTTATGTCTCTATTGTATAGAAATGATAGGAAAAGTGGGGGATCTTCCCTCTCTAGCGAAAAAGCCTCAACTAGCCCACAACTATGGAGGGAGGATAGGAGGAGAAGATGGGGAAGAAAGAGGTGGGATGGTTGCCCAGGGCCCGAGGTGGGGAGCTTTCTCTCTCACTCTCTCTATCCTAGAAAGAGAAGCTCTCGAACTCAACTCTGTCGCCTTCAAGTCTTTCAACCTATGTAAGTTTAACGTATTAGCTATTAGGGGTGCTTTGGCAAAAATGTAAAGACACATTATTTTAAAGCATTTCTAAATTAAATTGGAGATTTGGTGGTGTTGCATTTAAGTGTTTAAATGTGGGGTCAATGTGAGAAATTGATTAAGTTGGACTTGTTTTGAGCATTTTGGTAATTAGTTGAGGGATGTGAGGTGCATTTAGCACTATATAAGCAAGTTGGGAGAGAAATTCCATTCTCTCTCTCTATCTCTCCCCTCACATAGCCAGCCTTTTCTCTCTCTAGCCTTTTGATTTTTTCTCGTCCTCAACCCAAATCAACCACCCACACTCTAAATCCACCACAAATCTAACATAGATCCATCACACCCACGTCATATTGACCCAGGATTCGAGTGCATAAGCTTGGGGGAAACCTTTTAGTGGTTTTTGATTTTGGAGAGCTAGGGTTTTGATTCAAGACTTGATTGGAGCTCAAGTCATGGAGGTAGGGATCTCTCCTCTCTCTTAGTGTTTATATGTTGGTTTGATGCATTTCTTTGGCCTGATTTGTGCCATTCCCTTTGATTTTGTTGAAATTCCTATAATTTGAAAATCTACAATTTTTCGCCCAGAATTTGTCATTTCCGTCCAGATGGGATTGCTTGACCGTCCAAATGATTTTTCCAACAAGCTCGTTATGTTTGCTTTGTTGAATTATGGTCCTTGTTCGGTCCTCATTTGGCTCCCGCTTAACTTATTCGACTATACCCTTGAAATATCACTTGTTTGTACCTCGAAAGTTGATTGAATTAGCTTGTTGGGTTTGAGGTGTGTATTGTCGTTTGTTTCTCAAATTGTAGCCGAATTGTGAACCTTACGCTTACTTGATGACACGTGGTCATTCAGTGCATGAAACTCATGTATTCATAGAAAGGAAATGAACAGAGCACTCTGTTAATTGAGGAATAATGAAAGTCGAAATGATAAAGTTTGTCAGTAAGTAACTGATGTAAGAACCCGTGTTTTTAAATTTTTTTTTTCCTAAAATAAAGTTGGGAAAAATATGAGGAAATGAGAAAAATGATTAAATGTTGGAAGATTTTGTGTTAAGTGTTTATTGGGGTTTGTCTGGTTTACACAAGCCACCGTTGGGCTTAGGGTATAATTATTTGATAGTATATGTGTGTGGTGTGTGAGGGGAGAGAGAGAGAACACTCCCTTCTCCCAATATACCCAGCCCTCTCTCTTTCTTCTTCCTCCTCCATTTTCTTCTTCTTCCTCCACCAAATCTCACCCAATCACTCTAGTCCCTTCACAACCCTTGCTCAAAATCAACTCCTCTACGCCTTAAGAAGCTCGGTTTGCACTCATTTCACTCTGAAAGGTTGGGTTTTTCTTTTTGCTTGGAGAAAGGGTTAGAGTTTTGCATATCATTCTCTTGGAAGTTTGATCTTTGCTTGAGGTAGGGAAATTTCTAACTCTTCTAAGTGTAAATGTGGTGTATATGTGTGTATAGGCTTTAATTGCTAAGTTCTCATTTGACTTGTTGATTTCTTTGAGCAAAACCCATTTTTTTTAGCCAAGCTTGTGTTAGAACTCATCATCTCCTAGATCCTTTGTAAATCTCCTATGGATTTGGTTAATACTTGTAATTTACATGAAATCCATCTTTTGTCCATTTCTTGAATTTGGGGAAAACTAGCAAATCTTGTAAATTAGTAGTATGTTGTGTGACTTTGTTGTTTAAACCTCTTTTGCTTCTTAATATGTCCATTAGGAATCAAAAAATGCACATAGAGAAGCCTCATTGATCATCTCTTGAGTTGTAAAATTTTGAATCTGTTGTTGTCCTATCGATAGGACTTCATCCCCTATCGATAGGAGTCTTTCTCTTTTTGTTCTGGCCAATCTGATGGCTTCCCTATCGATAGGACTTGATCTCCTATCGATAGGAGCCACTGACGCCCTATCAATAGGACTTTGCCTTCTATCAATAGGACTCTCTAATGCTTCATCAGTGGCCAATCTGATCTCTCTCCTATCAACAGGACCTAACCTCCTATCAATAGGACACTTATATTTTTTGAAAAATTTCATGAATCAGGATCCATTGTTTATGGCTCATTTGTGTAAGTTTTGGTCACATGTTAGGGTTCGGGAGGGTCATTTTGACATCTTTGACACTCGGGTCAAAATCTCCTTTGTGGACACGTTTGGGGTAACCTGAAACATGAGTTTTACGTGAAATTAACACATGATATTAAGGTAATAAGACATATGGACACCGTAATGATATTATTGAGCATGAAATAAAGTATGAATGTGGTAATGGTGACACAGGGCCTAAAAGGGTATGCCCAGAGTGACACGGGGCCCTTAAGAGGTATGCCCGGAGTGACACGGGGCCTATATGGCATGCCCGGAGAAAAATCAAATGTTTGAAAGGAATAAAATGTATGTGGTTAACGTGTGGAACACATGTGGTGTATCGGGTACAAGATGGGTACAAGAGGCGAGAGTAAGTGAAATCGAGTTGATTATGTGTCATTTTCAAGCCCTTAAACCATTTGAACTCTTTTTAAACTCTTGTTACATGACTTGTGCTTTCTTGTCTGTCATCCATATGCATTTCATTTCACTTAGGTTTGTTAGACATTTTTCTACTGGGCTAGTGAGCTCAACCTTACAAATTTCAAATTCCCACCAAGGAGAATGATATGGAGTGCTTGGAGTGCATACATGCATTGTTTTAAAAGCAAATGGAGGAGTTATATCATTATCCTAGAACTTGTATTTTGTTAAGATGATTGTGTAACTCAATTAAGTTTCTTCTTTTGACATTGGACTTGTAATAACTATACATTTATTTTATCTCGTTTTGGAGTATGGGTACCCATAGACCGTGGTGTATTTTGATGTTAACTTTGACTATTCTATTTAGACTTTGACGTGGCTCGTGGACTTGTTGACTGTCCACGTGGATTATCCTAATGAATTATCCTTTTAAATTTTGAGGGCGTGACAACTGAGATCACCAATCCATGTGGCGCTAGGAAAGGAGTTCCATGAGGCCCATAAGACTTAGAATAAAGGTTTCACAAGGCCCATAAGACTCAGAAAAAGGCTTCTAAGAATCCCTTAAGACTCGAAAAAAGGATTGTGGTTTCTCTTACACCGGATGTCAAATTTAAAGAACGAAATGAATATGAAATGTGAAAGTAATGGAAATGGAATCTCATTAGTATGTTGGACACCTACAGGACACATTCGATACCCATGGAATACGTCTTGTGGGACACATGGACACTTGTGGGATACATTGGACACTTATGGGGTACATTCGACACCTATGGAATACATTATTTATGTAAAGAGGGCATCTTGTTTCCATCGTATGATTGTACATTGGGGTGTTGCTTCTGTTGTTGTTTTCAAAGGGTGAGCACCGGTCCAGTTGGTCAGGTTTCTGTTGGGGTTTGGGTCGGGTTAGATTTTGATCGGGTTGAAAAAAACGGGAAGTCGAAACTAAACTGAACTACACTAAATACCGATCAGATCGGGTATGTCGGGTTTCAATCGGATTGGTTCTGGTTGACATAAGAAATCTTCACATGGCAAGATCTCAAAGGTTTCAGTCAATTGCAGATCAAAAAAATTTTCCGTACTACTACATACTACAGAGTTTAATACAAAATCAACCAACACTTCAAATACACAAATGCATAGATCGAAGGTTACAAACTATAGACTCTGAGAGAGAAAGAAAGATAAGATTTTGAGAGGGTTTAGGACTTTGGGAGTCGGATCTGTATTCTATAGTGAATGGCGGTGGACGGTACAAGTGTCAAACAGGCTGGGTCGGCACGGGCATGGCACGAGCACGGCACGTTCGACGGCGGCACGGCGCGCCAGAAGCACGGTAAAAACTTGGCACGGCACGGAACGACATGGTATAAGTTGGTACATGGCACAGATTTAATAGGGCACAACATGGTATAAGGCGGCACGTGGCGCGACACGTCACGGGCACAGTCACTGGCCCGGGCATGAGCACGGAAATTGGCACAGCACGTTGCAGCACGGACGCATGGTTCTAGCAAGGCACGTTAGCACGGCACGACACGGGCAAGGCAGGAGGCCAAAAAAAAATGTTAAATACTTTATTTCTATCATTGTATGTATTTTTTTGATAATCCAAAAAAAGGAAGAATTTTTTTTTGTTATTTTAGTGAATTATATATTTAGATCAAGTTAATAAATATTGAAGTCAAGACATGAACAAAAAAATTAACCAAAGAAAAAGGGAAAAATAAGTTACAATTTTTCATTTTATATTATTTTATTTTATTTTATTTTTAGAGAGAGAGAGAGAGAGAGAGAGAGAGAGAGAGAGAGAGAGAGAGAGTTTGGACAATAAATAAATAAATAAGTTTGTAAAACATTTTATATGATTAATAAATTTTAAATCAAAATTCAAACATGAAAAAAAAATGTTCACCGGCATCGGAATTATATTTATACCGCACGGCGCACATTCCCAAATATTACATATTCACATATACTGATATTATATTATTATACATTTGTACTCATATACATTGCCAGATTGTCTTTTATGAGTTTATCTAATAAAGATTTTGAAAAAATATATATTAATTTGTTTTTGTGAAAATTTTACAAAATAAATAAATAATCTATGTTTGTTTAAGTAAATCATGAGTCATGAGTCATGACTCATAAAAAAATAAAAAATAATAATAATAATTTTGTTTTAGAGAGACAGAGTGACTGAGAGAGTGATAGTTAGACAAAAAAAAGTTACAAATTTTTTATATAAATAAAATAATAGAAATTCAAATTATAGGAATTAAATTCTTTTATTAAATTATAAAAGACTCACAATAATAGAGCTCCACTTTTTGGACCAAATTTTGACGATCAGAACCATTAGATGTGTTTAAAACATGTTTTTAATGTCCAACGCTAAGCTTTGGTAAAAAATAGTGCTCCAAAGGGCTTAATCGAAGTAGGTTTTCGTAAAACTACTTTACGAAAACCTTGTCCGATCAAGCCCTTCTGGCTAGTTTTTTTTCCCAAATCCTATCATAGGATCTTAAAAACACGTTCTAAACACATCTAACGATTCTGATTTTGAAAAAAATTGATTAGATGGCGTTAAAGTGGTGCGTTATAGTACTAAAATGCCACGAAATGCACTAAATGTGTTCTAATGGTGTGGCTGCCAATATCAGATGATCATCGATTTGGGCAAGAATGATAAAATCAATAAGGTATTAAATCGTAACAGTTTAGATCGAACATTCGGAAAAACGAGTGTGCACCTACCTTTCAATTATATACATTGAACTTACTCCTAGATGAACTAAGTTATATGTTATAGTATAATGTATGGTAGCCACACAATCGCAACACAACTATGACGATCCACACCGTTCACTTTGTTTGTCTTGATGTTTTAATGACTCTCGCCAATTTTTGAGTCTATCGGATTTTGAAAGGTCCTTCATCAGAACACAATTACAATGATCTTCACCGTTTATCACAAAAAAAATGGCTTTTTGGTCCCGCGTGACTAATCCAAACCGTTAAATAATTTCAACATAATGTTTTGTATGGCTTGCAAAAAACCAGGTCAATTAGATATGGGCAACTCGTTGATCCAAGCTATGCACATCCAATTGATTTAAAAATTTGCAGTTTTAGATGTACCAGTCACGCATATCCAATTGTTCTGATTATTTGCAAGGGCATACAAAAGTTATTTTAAAATTATTTAACGGTTTGGATTATTCATGCGAGACCAAAAAGTGGGACCCAAAGTGCCATTTTTATGTGCACTAATCTATTACCATAGCCCTAGATTTTAGGGGTATAACTACCACCTTATAAATTATTGTAGCACAACAGTAACCCTAATCTCTCTCTCTTTCTCTCTCTCTCTCTCTCATCCACTGTTCCAGTCCACCACCGATCGACCACCAGCCACCACCACAACACTAGTCCACCACGGATCGACCACCATCCACCACCACAACACCAGTCCACCACCGATCGACCACCATCCTCCACCATTGTTTGTGGCTAGGGTTTGTGTGTGTGTGTAACAGTGTAAGACTCTGAGTCTCCACCACTGTGGTCAACCGAAGTGTAAAACTCTGTGTGTGTGTGTGTGTGTGTTGGGTTTGTTGATTTGTTCCACCATTGATTTGATTTGATCTGTGTTTGAATTTTCGTAGATCAGTAGATGGATGCGAGTAATTTTGATTTTGATGTGAGCCTTTTGATGACGAACATGGTGGAAACCATGTCCATGTTCATGTTGCAACACAAAGACAGGGTTTGGAGTCTGTTAGTGAAGCTGCCTCCACTGGAAGAGGACCTTCAGGTTCTTCTCCAACTGCAGCTTTGACTCCTACAAATTCAATGGTTAATGGTACAAAAAGGAAATGCACATCTTGGGTATGGCAACATTTCTCTATAAATAAAAACTACAAAGATGAAAATGGTATTGATTTAGGGCAGTATGCAATTATTGTGGCATAGTATATGCGTGCAAGTTTAAACGGTGTAGGGCAGCATGGTAGGCACATTTACGCTAAACATCTAGAAAAAAAATTGTGCATTTGAGTGGTGAATCTGATAGTAGTATGCAAAATTTTGTTTATACAAAAGAAAAAATGAGAGATGGACTGGCCCGTTACGTAGCATCAGCAAAACAACCATTTACGTTTGGTGATGATATTAGATTTAAACATTTTCTTAAAACTTGCTTTTATCATCCATTTTCTAAAGTTTCTCAAAATACAACCTGTAATGATACGAAGAAACCGTATTTTGAAGTTAGAAAATATTTGATTTCTGAACTTGCTGGAATTGGTGCAATCTCTTTTACTTCTGATATATGGTCTGGTATAAATAATCATGGTTATATGTGTGTGACTGCTCATTATATAGACTCTACATGGACTTTGCATAAAAAAAAAATTATTGCTTTCCATTTAGTGGAGTTTCCTCACGATGCTGATCAAATTTTTGAAAGTGTTATTACTGTTTTTAAGGATTATGAAGTTGTTAATAAAGTTTTTAGCCTTAGTTTCGACAATGTTGCTGCTAATACTGTTGCATTACCATTGTTTAGAAGAAATTTGAGTCTTGCATATTTTGATGACTTACTGCATGTTCGATGTGTGTGTTATGTCATTAACTTAGTTGTGCAAGATGGTTTGAAACATATAGCACCGCATATTTCAAAAATTCAAGTTGTTGTTCTTTTTATTGGTACTTCCTCATCTAGGCAACAAGAATTTGATAAATTGTGTGCTACATGTTATAATTTGAAGTCCAAACAAATGAATTCTGATGTTCCTACTCATTGGAATTCAACCTATCTTATGTTAAAGTCTTGTAGGAAATATAGTGATGCAATATCTGCTTTTGTTAACCAGAGGTATTGTGGTGCTACTTTAACTCCAGTTGATTGGAATATTGCTTTTGAGTTCATGAAATTTTTGAAAGTGTTTTATGCTGCTACCTTAGCTTGTTCGGGTGTTTGCTATCCTACCTCTTCTACTGTGCTTAATCATCTTTACAATATTAGTCTAAATTTGCGTAATCATAGGACACAACCAAATTTTGTAAATGATTGTATAGATATGGAAGTAAAATTGAGAAAATATTATAAGGACATGCCATCATTATTTATGTTAGCTGCAGTAATAGACCCTAGGATTAAGGTAGCTGGTGATTTTGTGCTTTTAAGAGAGATTGGTACCAATTTAGGGATTAATACTTTACCTTCTTCTGATGTTGTGACTCATTTATTGAATGCATTGTATGCTAGATATGAAGCTAAGTTTGGTGCAATTGCCACATGTACTTCTTCTTCTTTGACTTCTTCTACAAGTAATGATGCATCTTGGTCTTTGCTCAGTTCAAGTTTAGGATTAAGAAGTAGCTCTGTAACTTCACGCACTGAACTTCTTAAATATTTGGACCTAGAATTTGTTAGCGCAAATGACATGATTAATTTTGATATCTTAGTATGGTGGAAATCTCATCAAACGACTTATCGCATTCTTTCAATTATGGCACGTGATCTACTAACAGCTCCTGTGTCTTCAGTGGCCTTCGAATCTACTTTTAGTGCAAGTAAAAGAGTGTTGGATGAGAAGAGGAGCAGACTAGATTCAGACATTTTGGATTGTCTCATGTGCTTAAAAGATTGGGAGGATGCACACCTTGGAATTGAAAAAGGCTCAGGTAAAAAAGAATTTAGAGGTTATTTTGCAGACTCTGATATAGGTAGTGATTAGCCTAATATTCATTATTATGCAGGGCTTGTGTCTGTGGCTTATTCATTCCAGTAAGAGGATTGAAGTGGGTTGGCAACTTATGGCAACATGATGTTGCCCCCACTTCAATTATGACGTGTGTGTGTGTGTGAAGCAACAATTGCAACAAACAGTGTGTGACTCTGTGTGGGTTTGGCAACTAATGACAACATGATGTTGCCCCCACTTCAGTGTGTGACTATGTGTGGGTTTGGCAACTTATGGCAACATGGTGTTTGCCCCCACTTCAGTTGTGTGTGTGTGTGTGTGTATGTGTGGCAGTGTGGGGTGTGTGTATGTGTGTGTCTCCTTTTAGTGTGAAAATGAATAAGCCACAAACACAACCCCTTATCTCCATGTTCAAACTTAAAATAACACATGAATTGTGATTTGTAACTTGTGATGGTCTTAAATGGCAACATAATGTTGCATCCTTTTCAGTTTGTGAATTCTAAATTTGGTCAATGATGATTGTTGAGCCCTAAATTTATGTGTTATAGTAATTAGATTTGGGCAATGATAATTGTTGAGCCTTGAATTTATGTGTTATAGACTATAGTGATTGAATTTGTGCAATAATCATTGTTGAGCCCTAAATTTATGTGTTATAGTGATTGGATTTGGGCAATGACGATTGTTGAGCCTTGAATTTATGTGTTATAGACTAGTGATTGAATTTGTGCAATGATAATTGTTGAGCCCTGAATTTATGTGTTATAGAGACTGAATTTCATTTATATGAGCAATGATGATTGTTGAGTCCTGAATTTGTGTATTATAGTTACTGATTTGAGGCAATGATAATTGTTGAGCTCATTTCAAAGTAAAAAAAGGCAATGATGTTGATTGGATTGACTTGTGTTGTTGTGTGGTGTTGTGGTGGACGTGGTGTTGTGGTAATGGATCGATGTTGATTCATTTGTTGCTGCACTTGTTTGATTCACTTGTGTGCTGCACCACTTGCTGCAATTGTTTGTTGCACCTGTTGCTGCCATTGTTGCACCTGTTGCTACACTTGTTTGCTGCACCAATTGCTAGCATTGTTGCACTTGTTTGTTGTTTATGTTAGTTGTTCGCTACGCTTGTTTGTTGTACCGTTGCTGCATTTGTTTGATGCACCTGCTGTGAGTGTCCAATTTATATATATATATATATATATATATATATATATATATATATATATATATATATATATATATATATATATATACATACACACACACATCGGTGATCCAGTCAAGAATCCTGGATTGAAGATTTTTGGATGTTTTGAAGGTTTTAAAAGATGTTTTTGCATGATCCTAGCCATCCAATGTGTTCAAAAGGTGTTTTCCAAGGTTGGCGTGGGAAATCTGCAAAAAAAAATACCAGGAAGGGCTTGATCCAAGCAGTTTTTTGCAAAAATTGTATATTACAATTTTGCGAAAAACTGTTTGGATCAAACCCTTCCTGGTATTTTTTTGATGATTTCCTGTGTGGACCCTTGAAAAAACCTTTTGAACACATTGAACGGTTCGGATCATGAAAATTTGATCCGGAACTATGAGTTCCGGACTTAGGGATCCCGGACTAGATCGGGTTGGGTTGGGTCACCCAACATCTGAACTCCCAAACCTAAAACCCGACCCTAATTCATAGATTTACTTGTTTTTCAAGCCGAACCCGACCTGATATCTTTTAAAACCGCTGTCAGGTCCGTCGGGTGAAATCGGGTTGTCGTGTTGGGTTGGGTCTTGCTCACACCTATTGTTTTCCGTATATCCTTGACTTCTAAATGCTCATATGATATATATACGGAAATCTTCTTATCCACACTCCCGGAAATAAGAAAAAAATGGGTTTTTTTGTGTTGCGAATTATTTTTGGAAAATCCGATCCGTCCAATGTGTTTATTTACATTTTTGCAAAAACTACTTAGATCAAGCCCTTCCCGATTTTTTTTTTTTGAAGATTTCCCACGTAGACCCTTGAAAACACCTTCTGAACACATTGGACGGATCGGATTGTCAAAAAAATGTTTGGATCATGAGGTCCGGAAATGAAAAGTCCGGATGTGAAGCTTAACCTATATATATATATATATATATATATATATATATATATATATATATATATATTGTTGTATTTGATGTTTGGTAGTGATAGAAGTTGAACCCATGCATCACAAACCCTTTTAAAAAAATATACCCTGTTTTTTTATAATCTCCCTGTTTAGAAATCATAGTTTTTGGGTCACACCGATACCCAATTAGAAAAAATGTCTAACTACAATGTTGTAGATCTTGAAATTCTCTTAAATTTTGATATACAACTTGCCTTAATCGGAGTTCAGAGTAAAAAGTTATGGCCGAAATATGGTGGCAGTTTTGTTCTGTCCGGTATTTGCCTGGTATTTTCTGGTACCAGCCTGTATTCTCAGTATTTTTCGGTACGGCCGATATCCGGCTGGTACCGCCCGGTATTGAACACGGTACGGTATTAAGGGTCCTTGGTACCGTTTTTATAGAAAACCAGCATGCATTCTGCGGTCGGTAAATGTACGTCTGACGCACCGATATTGATAACCTTGGTATATATACATATGCATATAAATTTTGTTTTTGGTTTACATAAATAAGCTCTCTTTTTTTCTTTTTTTTGGCATGAAAGAATGCAGGATTTTAGTAGCAGTGTTTATTTAAGAGATCATTTGCCCTAAGTTAAGTGCAGTGTTTTGCTTGCCCTTCATTTTAGTAATTATTTTCAACTCTGGCAAATAATTGTATATTTTTCTTATTTTTCTCGTGGCGAGACGAGTGCTTAATGTCAAATATTTCACCTCAAAACTAAAAAGAGATTCCTTGCCCAGGGTCGGCCCTGATTTTTGGATTGCTCAAGTCTAACTGTAATCTTGGTTGTCCAATTACTATTAAGTAAAAAAAAAAAAAGTGCATTGTATTTTTTTAGCCTGAATAATATTTTCAAAAAATCATAACCAAAATGTAACCCCGATTATTGTGCTTTACGATGAACATGATATCCCATTAAAAAAAACTTCTTATTGCATTTTTTAAGAAAATCATTCAATTAATTTGTCATACTATTTTATCCAAGAACTCATTTTCAATTAATTTCATAGCCAACTTAATCTCTCGTATCACAAAAATATTTTTTGATCAAATTTCAACTTAGAAAAGCTTCTATCCACTAAATGAACTATATCATGCATTGATGAACTCTTAATATTAGGTCTCCTACATCTTCAAGAGTTCTTTTAAAATTATATAGAATACAAAAATTCAAACTAAAATGATACATATATAAATGTAGAAAGATTGTAGGAGTTTGTTTAAAAGAAAATAAGAAAGATTGCTCAATATTTTGAACATGATTTGTGTAAAAAATAATAAATCGTGTTAGCTTCGCTCATTTTTAAATTTCCCATCCTTGGGAGTTTTTTTAATCCAATGTAAAAAGATATAACTTCTACATTAGTGTTTTGTTTGTTAAATGCAATTTATAACAAAGTAATTGAGTAGTGTGGTTTCCTAAAATTTTGGATTAGGAAGAAAAAAAAGAGTAATAAATAACAAAATAGGGAAGCCAAAAAGAAGGAAAGAAAGGCCTAGAAAGGCCAAAGTAAAAGAAAAAAGGGACCTGTGAGTCGAACAGTCACGCGTATGGAAGGGCCACCCATATACCACGGAACCACACTGATGCATTACATCAATTCAAAAATGATAGAGCCACACACACTCAACTACACACCCTCTCACATGTAGTGAGTCTCACATGGTGGATCCCACCACATGTGAGAGAGTGTGTGGTTGAGTGTGTGTGGCCCTATCACTAATTTTGGGAATTTAAGAATATTCATATATAAATTGAGTATTTTTTTCTTTCTTGGTTGCCCTAATCCTAGGGTTGTCCAAGTACGGAGGCTTGCTAGGTTTACTTTTAGACTGGGCTTGTCCATGACATGTTCGGTCGGACTTTGCAAACCAGGTTTCAAAATCCAGTCCTTATTTGGTTTCCCATCTATCCCCTCTGCGTTTTTCTATAATTTTTTTAACAATAATAATACATATATAACAAAAGTCTCCAACAAGTTTCAAGTGTGTATGGGATCTGCACACCATATGAGTGTGTTGGACACTTGTTGAAGTTGTTGTTTTACACTTATCATTTTTGTTTTTTTAATCTCAAAAGTTTACTTAAACTTTACTCTTCCGTCGGCTGCAAAATAAATTCTTTTGGACATCTGATTATCCTACCTATATATGGGCCAACCAACACTGATGGCGAGTTATTTTCTGTAGGTTGGTTGGTTGGTTGGTTAGTAGGAGTAATAAAAAAAAGTGTCCCATCCACATGCACCAATTTTTTTTTGTTAACACAATTGATTTTTACTATGTTTTTTTGGGTTTTTTTTTTTTCTGGAGTTAAAGTTGGGATGGACCCACCAGAACTTGGTTTTCGAATCCCAATTTGAAACCTACTTGCAAAAAAGTTCTAAAAATTGGTCTTAGAAACCTAACCAAACAAATTTTGTAAAGTACTTTGTTTATCATGAAAAATTATACTTTCTTCACCTAAATAATTACTAGATGAAAGCTCGAGGTTTGTATCGTGAAACTTCCCAAGTCGTTTTAGTGAAATGTGGAGCTCTGTATCACGGTACTTTAGTTCGTAAACACAATCAAGTTTTCTAGAGAATGGCTACAATACACACCAAATATTAAAGGTGCATATCATATACACCTATTGTATGATTTATATTGTGTCACCTCATTAATAATCGTAATATTTTAGTGTTTAGTAATTTTTCAACAATACGATTTGTAACATTTTCTATGATTCATAACATTTCGGTGTATCTCGTAACTTGTATAAAATAAAATAAAAATCGTAATTTTATTAATTGATTCATAACTTTTATAGGGGTGTGTTGCCTAGTTTTCAATAACAGTATCGGAACAAGTAAATGTAATGATCGAGGTGTAACAGTATCAAGAGTATTGAACAATACATTATGGGAACCGGTTGTCGTGGTCGTGAAGTTCAATAATAATTTTCAAGATAAAATAAATCTAAGTGTTACAATCACCCGTAACGGTTGAGTATCGGCCGTTACGGCCATGACTCAGTCTATAAATTGGAAATATTGGCAATGACAGAGTAGAAAGAGTGGGGGTCAGCTGACCCCACGAAGAAAAAAAATGAACTCCTAAAAGTTCATTAAAGTTGCTTAATTGTGTGGCTTGTTTGAATTCTAGTAACTTGTTTTGTCGTTTTAATAATGAGAGGTTGATCTTTTTTGTCAAGTTAAGCTTTAAATGTGATTTTTGTTGGAACTAAATTTTAAGTTGACATTATTGTGATATTTTTCTTTGATTTGTGGTTGGTAAAAGTATTTAATGTTTATGAATGAAACTATGCTTCCGAACTCTTGAAGTCATCAAACGAACCGATACGCAATGAAACTGGCCAATACGCGTGTAATTTTCTCTCTCATTGATATATCGGGGTGTAATACTAAACGAAGGCCGAAAAACCACTATGCTACGGCAGTATGGCTGATTTTAATGGGAGTAAATTGGGCAATACTGTATTTTTTTAGGTTCATAGACACATCATTGCTAGACTTTAAAGCTCAAAACCTAGTGGCAGCTTTCTCAGTTAATGAATGTGGCCCATATGGGCTTCCCCATATTGGAACAGTGATGAAATCTGTTAATTATGCATTGGGAAGCTTAAAGCAATGGATGTCAAGCAAAAAGGTAATGTTCCCTTTTAAATATGTTTTTATGTTTTTTTCCTCTTAATATATACTCTCTCTGTCCCCAACAATAATCCAATATTTTATTTTTGATTGTCCGTTAATAACTACTCATTTCAGAAAAGTTAACTGGTAAAAGTTTGTACAACTACTATTTTGTCTTCTTAAAAAGTTAATGAGTGCAAAATGAAGTTTAATTTTGGAAAATAGAGACAAAAGTTTATAGGAAAAGTATAATAATAATGTCTCCTAATAAATTGGAATAATGAAGCTAAACACTTTAAAATGGATGGAGAGAGTACATCTTTTGAGTAGTGATTCCTTGTGATGGTCACTCACTCTTCCCTTAGAGCATCACTAGTGGTATACTCAAACACAAAAATACTCAAAGATGAGTATTTTGATACACAAAAGAGACTCACAATGGTATTTGGATAAATACTCAAAGTTAACAACATTTGTTACAAATACTCAACTTTTGGCATTTGGATACTCAAAATTACCAATCTTTCTCAATAACCAAACCTCAATAACCAAATTTTGGAGACCACACCCTATCAAAAGTAACAACATTCTCTCTCCATTTTTCAAATACTTAATTCAAAACTCAATTTTTTTGCACTTTCTCTCAAAAATTGAAATTATAGATTTTTAATCTTTACCAAAATATGTTCAAGATTGATCTCATTTTAAACATATTGTAAACATCTTTTAAATGGTACTAATATTATAAAATATTTATATGTACAAATTTAAAGTTTTGCCCACTAATAAAAATAGAGTGAATAGTATTTTTTTCAATTATGGACACAAATGAACCATTGTAAAAGGGTAGATACTCAAACTTATAAATCCATTAAATGAATACTCAAAATGTGATGTGGCAATATTTGATTATCCATATTTGAGTATATCACTAGTGATGCTCTTAGGTCCCCAAATCCTAGAAGGATTGCTCTTCCATACCAAACTTAGCATCAGATTTTCGATATCCAGTAAGATAATTTTCCTCCAATTCAATTTGGATTTGTTTAGATTTTTTGATAACCAACCAACCAGCCAAGCGTTTAAGCCAACTTATGTGCATCTTAATTAATTCCAATTCCCTTAAATAACAATTGGCAAACCTTCACTGGCTGATCCAATGTATGGACTATTTTGCCTTTGTGAGATTCAACCTTGTGACCTCTTTAGATAACCTTTTTGGTTTCTGCCTCATCCCATGTGACCAAATCCTTTAGGGCTCGTTTGGCGGGAGGATGAGGAGTGGGTATAACTCATCCACCTTCCCCTTATTCCGGTTTTTTGTGAAAGGGTGTGAGTTATACCCCTCAATACTCTTTCAGGGGTACTAATTAATAAAGAGGGGGTGTTATAACTTAATACCCCTCCCAAATTACCACCGTACCCCCCTCATCCTCCTTTACCTTCTCCCAGTTTCTAGAAACCAACTCCTTTCCGCAAAATTTGTTTTACAAGCTCTTGCAATTTTCTTCGGATAAAAAAATAAATTACTTTCGCACATTATTTTTTATTTTTGCACCAAATTAAACTATTAATCGAGATCTTTAATTAGATACAAAAAAAATTAAAAATTGTATACTTTAGAATTTGACATTATTTAGCTGATTAAGTTGCTTTGCAATATCCTTCGGATAAAAAAATAAAGTACTTTTACGTATAATTTTTTGTTCATTTTTGTACCAAATTAAACTACTAATAGAGATCCTTAATTCGATATAAATCTTAGAATTTGACATTGTTGGGGTATAACATAAAACTTACTAAATTAATATGTAAATTAGAAATAATTGAAACACAATAGGTGGTATATTCCAAAAATATTAAAAAATATTTGAACATTTATTAATATTTATTTTACATAAAATTATTAAAATTAGTTATTATAAATAAAAAATTAATAAGTTATATATAGTATAAGTAAAAAAACGCATAATTAGAAAAAAACAGCAAAAAATTAGGTGGTATGCATAATTAAAAAAATAATATAATTAAATATTTTAATTTTAGATCAATTAATAAAAGGATTCATATTTATTGACCAGTATATTTAATTTAGTTAATCTTGGATTTATGTATTTATTTTATCATAAAATCTAATATGGCCCATGCACAAGAGCAAATAAGTCATTTGTCAGGTTTTTACATCATCCACCCAACTTTATTCCCATTTATCACAAATTCATCCAAACCAAGTACTTCCTCCGTCCCAAATTGTTAGTCTTTCTTTCCTTTTTGGTTGTCCCAAAACATATGGGCTATGTTTGGTTAGATAGTTTTGTTTAGTTTTGATGATGTCAGTAGGTGTAATGAGTGGAGAGAGATAGAGAGAGAAATGAGGGAAATGATAATATCATCAAAACTAAAACTAAACAGGAAAACGAACATAGCCATGGTCATTTTAAAAAATTAAAAAAGAAAAGTGTGTACTTCTTTCTTTTTTTTGGTACTTTTCATAAAAAGTTGGATTTCCAAAGTAGGACCAACAATTTGGGATGGAGGGAGTACTATTTATTCCTCCTCCATAAATTTCAGATCAATGTGGGTCGACCTTTACTAATAATACTTTTACTATCTTATCCCACATCCAATCGGGAATTTAGGGTTTGGATTTCTTGAGATTCATTTTAAGTTGTAACCTAATATCCTAAGAAAAGGGAAGTAACTAATCTTTAGAGTAATTCTAAGTTGTATCCTAAGAAACTCCAACTTCGGCCTAGCTTATTCCAACTTCAATTCGAAAAAGGCTTTTGTTCCAATGTTTTATATCAATCCTCAGTTGTAAAGAATAATGAATGATTTTGAGTTATCAAGAGTAGGAAACTGCATTTTTGCCCCATGATTAAGCAAAATATAAGAACCTTTGACAAAAGAGATCAGATTTGTATGATCAGCTGACAAAAAATCAAAGGAAAAGTAAATAAAAAGCAATAATGCAAGAATTGAAAACCATAGCTCTGAATATTTTTGGATCAGCTTTTCTTTTCTATGCTATCAACCTTCACCATGTTTGTTATTGATTGACATGTTAAGTTGCCTATAATTGCATTCCCTTCAACAGCAGAACTGGTTCCTGAGCCCCTTGGTCTTGTCCTCATTATCTCATCCTGGAATTTTCCTTTTGGTTAGACATTAATGCCTGAGCCCCTTGGTATTGTCCTCATTTTTGCGTCTAATTATTCAATGCTCCCATCCTTCCGGGAAGTACACTATGATTGTCGAAAACATGTAAGCCCTTTTCCCTTCGCTTTTCTCTCCATGAATCCAGGATCCTAACACAGCCGGATAGAATCAACACGAGGAAATGGATCACCTAGCCAACTCTATGCAATGACGACAACAATTTGTTTGGCTGAGATAGTAATAACTAATGAGAAGTTGTTTTCTGTTTATATATCTGTAGGGTTGTCGTTAGAACCGTTGATTGGAGCAATAGCTGCAGGAAACGCAGTAGTTATAAAGCCATCGGAGTTAGCTCCGGCATCTGCGTCAGTTCCAGCTAGTGCACTGCACTCTTACTTGGACACCAAAGCTGTGAAGGTCATCCAAGGAGGTCCCTCTGTTGGTGACCAACTCTTGCAACAGAAATGGGACAAGATTTTCTTTACAGGTCTTTCGAATTATTGCTCTTCATTTTTCGTATTCTTTGCTTATTCTTGGAAAGGGTGGTCCTAGCGCAACCATAAGGCTCCCAATGAGGTTCCCAACCATAAGGGTGGTCCTAGCTGATTATTGCTCTTCATTTTTCGCATTCTTAAAAAGGGTGGTCCTAGTGCAACCATAAGGTTCCCAATGTAACGTCGTGGTCACAAGTTACAGTTGCAGAAACAACCTTTCTGCTCGCGAGGGTCATGCAACGTACCCTTCCCTAGACCTTGCAGTAACATGAACCTCTTGCGCTAGGTAGCCCGGATGTTCAATCTATTTATTTCACCTGTGTTTCTCTGATTTTTTTTGAAAATGAGATGCAAATAGGCAGTGCAAGAGTGGGGAAAATTGTTATGGCTGCAGCAGCTGAGCATTTGACACCAGTCACGATGGAGTTGGGTGGGAAGTTGTAGAGTACGACGCAGCGGAATAAACAAAAAAATTTTTATTGTGTATGCTAACTCTTGTACATACACTTCGCACTCACGTTACTTGACAACACTCACACAAAGATACATATAACTCTCACTTGACACTTACAATATCTAGACACACTCTTTGTGCTCACTCATTAGGTGGTCTCTCCCCCACTTGGGTACTTTCCCACCCAAGGGGTGGTTCATCACCACCAAGGTGGTACTTCCTCACCACACCTCACAAATGAGGTCTTCCACTCTTTATATAGCCATTCACCTCCTCAATGGACGGCCAAGATCATTCTCATCCAACGGTTGATATTCTTCATCTAGAATCCTCCGAGAAAATATATTCTCCTCCTCACACTTCCACAACATTCTAGAACTCTCCACACAAGTCTAGCATGTAGTGGAGTCTTCCATTACCTTCTTGAATATTCCGGAACCTTCTTGAATATTCCGGAACTCTCTAGGTTCTTCCACTTCTAGAAATATCTAGAATATTCTAGACTATTCTAGATTTATCTAGATTATTCTTCGACCTTCTAGAGAGTTCTCCATTATTCTAGAATTCTCTAGAATACCCTCGAACCTTCTGGACTATTCTAGAATTCTCTATTCTATTATGGAGAATTCTAGATCCATAATCTATGGAGAGTCAAGTGTTGACTTTCAACAGAAGTGCCCAGCAGTTGTCGATGAACTCTCTAGTTCTTGGGATACAACGGTAATTTCATAATTATTTTTCATTTGTTGCAATATCGGATATATAGAGGAAATACCATGACAGTGAAAAATAACAGAATAACCTGACAGTAATCCAATCAATTTCAGAGTTTTTTAATCTTTTCCCTTTACCTATAATTCCATCTTGAAACGACTTGATCCAAACACGACCTTGGAATACCAAAGCTGTTAGGCCTTGTTCCAGATGAGTAGAGAGTAGGAAATGATCAATATTCATGTCCGGATGCAATTTTCTTCTTCCAGATGACAATAAGAAGAATTCTTGCGGGTAAATTCGGGATATGTGCTGGTCAGGCGTGCATAGGAATCGATTATATCCTCGTAGAAGAGAAGTTCTTGTCCACTCTGGTACAGATAGTTCAACGATATTGTACTTATATCGAGTATAGAAATTTACTTGTCTTACAGATTGACATCGGTATTTTTGAAGCTGATGGTTTTTAATTTCAATCTAAACAGGTTCAGCAAATGAAGGTGTTCATCAAGAAAGTGTTCGGAGTCGGAGAAAACCCAAAAGAGACTAACAGTATTGCAAGGATAATAAACAAAAGTCACTTAATCAGATTGAAAAATCTTTTAGATGACCCTATGGTAAATGCTTCAACTGTGTATGGTGGCTCGATAGATGAAGATCGTCTGTAAGCAATTTTATGCAGCTGAAATTATGATTGAAATCATCATTTTTCTCGAACCAGTTGTTCAAATTAAGTGTCTTTTAATTTCCTCAATGCAGGTTCATTGAACCAACAATCCTGGTTAATCCCCCACTCAAGGCTGCAATCATTAATGAAGAAATATTTGGCCATATTTGGCCCTTTGCTTCCAATAATTACTGTAAGCAATTTATACATATGGATTTTAACTCAAGAAAACTACTAGTAACCAAGTTAGATTTTGCTTCTATTTCAGTGTAAGTCGATGAACTATGCTTAAAATAGATTTTGGGAGCTGATTTTGGGGCTCCTTTTTTTGATGCAAGCACTCCAAAATTTAATGGAGTTACAAAATTACCCTTTTCAAAATATAAAAGTTACTAGGGACACTCCATCCCAAAATTATCTCCTCATTTGCTTGAGGCACTCCTAACGGAAATATGAACCAAAACCTCTCTTCGTTGGCAACGGATCCTCTGTCTGAAGCTGCCTGCCTGACACCTCTATCTCACGCCCTAGTGTTGCCATGTCACTCATATCTGCCCTCCATTAAACCCACCAACTCTGTTGACGGCATTGTTAAGTACTCAACGCAATTGTTAATTTTTTTTTTTTGGTTTTGCAATATCCTTTGGATCAAAAAAATAAAGTATTTCCACATACAATTTTTTTATTTTTGTTTGCACCAAATTAAAATTCTAGTAGAGATCTTTCTTTTGATGCGCAAAAATTTAGAAAATTATATACAAAAGTATTTTACATTCTTGGTTTACTGAGTTGGCTTTGTACTATCTTTCAGATAAAAAAATAAAGTAAATTTGCGCATAATTTTTTATTTTCTTTTGCAGCAAAATAAACTACAAAAGAGATTTTTAATTCGATTCGAAAAAATTTTAAAAAGTTTATACGAAAGTACTTTATATTGCTGGCTTGTTGGGTTTAAATTATTTCGTACAAAAAAATTCAATTTTTTTAGCAATGAAAAATAAATAAAAAATTATGTGCGCAATTACTTTATTTTTTTATCCGAAAGATATTGTAAAGCCAACTCAACAAGCTAACAATGTAAAATACTTTCGTATACAATTTTTCAAATTTTTTTTGCACCAAATTAAAGAACTCTATTAGTAGTTTAATTCGGTGAAAAAGAATTTTTTTTTTCCCACGAAAGTACTTTATTTTTTTATCTGAAAGATATTGCAAAGTTGCTCAACAAGCTAACAAAGTAAAATACGGCCCAGATCTCTCTCTCCCCTTTCTCTCTCTTAATCCAGACCGTCCAAAAAGTGTTTTGGATGGTCGAGATATGCGCTTGGGCACCATGTAGGATGGTGCCCTACTCGGCATTGAAAAACCCCTCGTTAACAAATGAGGAAAAGGAGAAGAGTAATTTTTTTTAGAGTGTCTGAAGTAAATTATAGAACTTGCAAAAGGGTAGTTTTGGAAAACCATTGTAGCTTGGAGCCCCTCCATCAATTTTTGGAGTGCAATTATCAATTCCCTAGATTTTTCTCGATTTTCGCATGCAGTTGGAGAAAATTGAAGATAATATTGAATTTATCAAGTCAAGGCCTTGGCCACCTACTATTTATACCTTCACCAAAAATGAAAAGCTCAAGAGAAGCTGATATCAGAGACATCATCAAGACGTTTGACATTCAACGACACCATTATTCAAGTATGTCACTAAGAACTCACGTGTTTCTTATGTTTTTTGTATCACCGGTATTTCGTCGTTAAAGCAAGTCACTAAAGAAAATTAAACAAAAGCAGAGGACCATGATAATGAAAAAAGAGTAGGCAAGTCACTAGTAAAGCCAAAAAAAAAATGCTTTATTTTTCTAGGCAACATTTCTCTCATAGTCATTTATTGGCTTAGTTATGCAACCAAGGTTTCCATATTTAGTTTTTTCCTTCTCTTAAGGTCATTATGTTTTTGCTATACATGCAGTATGAAGCTGATACTCTTCCATTTGGAGGAGTGGGTGAGAGTGGTTTTGGAAGGTACCATGGAAAATTCTCTTTCGACGTGTTCACGCATGAGAAGGCAGTGACCAAAAGGAATATTCTCAGACTTCTAGTTTAGACTACCTCCTTAGAACGATCACAAATTGGAGCTCTTTAGATCAGCTTACCATTACGATTATCTTGGTATAGCTCTCATCACACTGGGCTTAGAGAAGAAGTCATAGTATGTTCAAAAAACCCAATAATGTCCAATATGAAGCTCCTTGTATCATCAGCTTGTAGTATCAAGGTTTGTAACTCTTTAGATGGTGTAAAATTCACATAAGGCTTCAATGCCCTCTGTTAATGTTGAAAACCTACTGATGTGTAAAATTCACCTCCTGTATCAAAGCCTCTCCACAAGCTTGCGCGAAATAACTACAGAAAGTGAGAACCGGTAGGCCACGTAACTTGAGGTTGAGTTGGTGGGATTGTTTCTGTATTACCAAAAAAAATTCAGGCAACTGTTGTATCATAAATTTCCCATTTGATTTAAAAGAACTGTTACTAGTACTTAAACTAATACTCCACCCACCAAATTATAGTTCCATCTTTCCATTTGAATATGTCTCAAATATTTAATTCTTTTTGAAGAATCAAAATAATTTATTGTTTTCCAAAACTACCCCTAACATCTGTGACTTGCTCAGAAGCGAAAATAAAGACCACCATTCTTTTGGGCTTCAGGCGCTTTAGGTGTGGGTTTCAACCCTTGGGGTGCTATGGTTGGCTTCTTGCCAATCACGGTTTGGGACTTGGTTTTGGCACCATTGTTTTTGTTGTTTCCTTGCCCCTTTTGATCATTGTATTTCCAATGATTAATAAAATTTTCGCCTTTCAAAAAAAAATCAGTTTACCATCTTTCAAATTCAGATTGAAACACAACTATTCCACGTCATCTTACGAAGCTAAAATTTCTGAAAGAGAGTAAGAATGTGAGACAGACAGTAGAGTTCTGCCAAAAGGTCCAATTGGCAAGTGTTGCCAAGTTCTCCTACTGGAACACCTTGCAGCACAGTTGTCCAGGGCCAAAGTGGAAAAATGCTGCACTTAGAAGTGGCATTAGTGAAGAACTCGTAATGCTTCAGGGACCAGAGTAGGACAAGTAGGAGAATTAATACCAACTAAGTGATAAAATTTATCAGTTCAAGAGCCAAATTAGGTATATATTCAGAGTCTTAGAACCAAAGTGAGGAACAATAAAAACTTTCGGGTCAAAGTGTAATTTACTAACAGAACTACATATTTGAAAAAGATGCCATAACCATAAGAACTGCATTCACCACATATTCAAGCAACTTTGCTATGCGCGTGTGGGCCCATTATTTTAGAATTTTCCATATTTAGGATCTCAACCAAGAGCAAGGGAGGGGCAACATTACCATTTCAAATCCAACGTACCTCTTTAAAAGCCTTGGTTGAGTCTGCTTCAAATAGTCGACATTTCATTCCTTCTGTTTACACAAATTCAAAATGCGAACAAATGACAAATAAATGTAAACCTATGCTGCAAAACAGAACTGCTTTCCAATGTTTCTCACTCAACACTAAAGGAGCAACCCTTTCCTGCACACATTGAGACAGAGGAATCCGCAGTTTTGCACGCTCGAGATTGCTGTCTTGCTCGATTTTTCTTTGATTACAATAGGAGCGCAGAAAATGAAATAGACACCGATATATTAACTAGGTTCTGTCATAAGAAGCCTATGCTTTGCTGTAAGAGGCCTATGTTTGCTGTGAGAGGCCTATGCCTGCTGTGAGAGTGATGACGTTCTGTGCCACAACGGCCGTCCCAAAATGGCACTTCCGTGGACAGCAAGATATGCAGCATTCAACCTACAGTTCAGCATTGGTTATTCTAGAAGTCGCTAATAAAACAGTACAACTTATGTAAATATGTACACATACAAGGAGAGAAGTTTTACTTGTCAACATCTGGTGTAGCCAAAGGATCGTATTCCTCCCTTTGTTCCATAGCCGGGACAGCGCCTGCCATGGATGCCATTTCTTGAGAACCTTCAGCCTGGAATCAAACACAACGATAATCAGTGGAGACAATAATTCCGTTTTGGCAACAATACTCATCATTGTCTTACGAACAACCAATAACAAAACCAAAATTCAGAACCAGTGTCTACCAATCAAGATTATGTCGATTTATCAAGAAAACAAAGACCCTACCCAAAAAAAAAAAAAAGAGAAGTATAAGGTGCATCCTCCTCATTACTCACTCTTCCTACCGGAGCTGAATTTTTTTCACCGCTCCTTCCTAGCATGCTTCCACACGAGGAATCACCAAACCAAGCAGAACTTCATTACTTCTGTTGGAGCTTTAGAAAGAACTCAACATAGACATAAGACCTAGAATGGACTGGCTTAGAGGCAAGAGAATGGCAAGTCCTGAGAGTACTCCATTGCTGAGGTCACAATAGCCTAAAAAACAATTAGTAACAGAATCATAAGTGAATCCCATGCTATCCTGTCATTCCTATTTGTCAACTTAATAGTCTAAACTCTAAAGAAACGTTTGTTTATGAGTTAAAAAACTTTCATTATTGATTATAATTCTAATTAAGCAACGCTAATTTTATTATATCTAAATAGTAAGTAATCATTTGCCACATTCTAAAGAAAGTGTAAACTACTATGAAGCTTCAGATTTAAAATTACTAAAATTAAACCGTCAAACAGGCAAAGATTGATATCTATAAATATACTTCTTTCCGTTTAATTGTTGGGTACCACAACATCTTTATTCAAACTTCAAGCAACGGACATGCGTCCCTCAAGTATCAAAAGTGTTGCAAGGGGTAAATAGATAAGTACAGTGAACTAGTGAAGGGATAAGTTTTGCAGCACCTGTGTCAAGACAAAGGCAAAACTCCTTCCAAGTGTTCTTGTTTCTCAGAAAATAATGTTAGCTGTGTTCGTTTGAGGAGTTTTGGGGAGTTTTGTTTTGTTTGTTCTGGTAATGAGATGAAAGAGAAATAGGGTAATAATTGGAGATAGGGGTAATGAGTGGAGAAAAATAGAGACAGAAATAAGATTAATAATTAGAAAGAGAGGGTAATGATTGGAAAATTAAACAAAACTATAATAAAATGTCTAAACGAATGCACCCAGTTATATTTTGGCGTAGCCCATTAAACTAGACAGCAATAGCCACTAGATGAACAATATTATGAGTCCTCTAACCTCACAGTTCAACACTAAAAAAGGCAAAGATATATAGACATCTTTGCCACATCGCCGTAGACAAAGACATCACCTATCCACAGAGCTCCTAAATGTTAGGCCATGGAACATCCCAAGTTCCCAAACATTCCCACAGAAAACAACATAAAATACTCTGCCAACAAGAAAAACACCACAGTAAGACAGATAAAAAAGTCATCGAAAGTTGTCATGCAAATGCAAGGATAATGCCTCACCATACAAAGCAAGGCAAGAGAAGGTCAACATTTTCTAGTATATATAGAGATGAAAAACACTGCTTAAGGATGACCCACACCCATTACAAGCAAGGAAAATCACCTTACAGACCAGAAATTCAAAATACTCTTTCAGTCTTGCTAAAAGAGGTACTTGGTGCTTACTGACACCTTTCTGGTTTTCATTCTCACACAACAAAAATTTTAAGCAAATTCCCAAGAATATCCACTTCCTAGTCTTGCACTAATCAACACCCAAACTCGCACTAAACAAGGAGTTTTAGTATTTCCCCCCAAAAAAATCCACTTCATAATTCACAGTTTCACACCTTCCCATGGAGAAACATCATATAATTTTGTTTGGCTGTATGATGATCCTAAAACAAGCATCAACTGTTCATTAAACGAACTTTCTCCAATGGTTGACCTTTTCTGTGACAAATGGAAAAGAATCTTAAGAAGCCTATTTTCCAGGTATAGCTATTACTAGGTATAGGTGTCCTAAACACATTCGTGGCACTAGACTGCAACCATTATGCCAGCCGATATTGCAATTTAAAACTCTGCTCCTACCTCAAACTTTCAAATACTCTAAGGAGTCAGGACATACAAATCGACCAAACAAATACAGAACTGCGTCCGTTGCATTTCTTGCCAAACACATCCTCTCTAAGCAGTACAACAAAGAGTAATGTGCAATTTTTGTCATAACAACAAAGTCCCAACAGACAAAGTCAAGGGTTTTATCAATACCCCCATCTCATTAAGGATTTTGACACCACTGTCAGACAGAATTTTGAGACGAGAAGCAAAAAAAATGCAACAGTTTTGTAAGTCTCTCCAAGTAAGCTAACTGGCTGAAAACACTCCCAACCCTTGCCACGGATCAGAGAGAAAAGTCTCCTTTCAAACTGCCAAGTCTTGTCAAAGGAATATTATACCCACCACCTTCTCGTGAACTGTGCCCCTAGAGTCCTAGACTCGGAACAAAAAACCAAAAAAATAAAAATAAAAATGCCATATCACATGGCCCATGCCTTTCCCCATCGCCTTTCTTCGAAAAGGAACCCTCCGCCAAACTGCCCTCTGGATAACACTCCTTACCAACTCCGCCAAAGAGAAGGGAGTCAATCAATCATTTTATAAGAAACATATTGATTTGCGTCTTCTTGTCTTTGGTTTTGGATGGATGAACAACCTTTAAAGGAAAGTCAAAGACATTGCTAAATCCAAGTAAATAAACCTCTTAGCTATCAGAACGATAAGAAAGAGAGAACGCAACAACCAGGTAAGACCGAAACTGCTATAGCTCCTAATTCCCCTTAGAATACTCATTTTTCTCCAGCAAGCTATTCTCCTAAGACGGAATTATGATTTGATAGTCTTATGGTCTGTGCGGGTTCTTAGTGCTTTAAATTATTCTACATCTGACTTTTCACAGAGGAAAGGGTGCACAATAATCAAAACTCCATAAATAATAGATAAAGAAACAGCCGCCCATATGTTTTAGAGGTTGTGGAATATAACAGCATATCTAGAAAATCATCAAAAGGAACATTTGAAGTATTATTACCTGTTGAGGGTACTGCGTGTAACCAGAGTATGCACCATATGCATATAATGAAGGATCATGAGCAGCCCCATAAGCATAGGCATCATAACCTTGTCCATAACCATAATAGGTGCTGCTATATTGACTTGGATCTGCTTGCTGACCCCATATACTAGGTACGTCCTAGAACACAATATCAGAACATGTCAGGAATAGTTAATTATTATAACAATAAAAATTATTTAATACAGAAATAGAAATTGTAAAAGAACAAATACTGTACCAACGGTCACTGGTAAGAACCAACTGTGAAGTATAAATTAGGAATTATAATTTAGGGTTTCTATCCGTTAGGGTTTCACTTAAATTGTTATTTATCTTTTATGTTTGGGGTAATTTAGTCCTTTTATGTTATTAGGGTTTTGCTAGGGTTTTAGGCTTACCCTATCTAATAGTATGTTTGTTTGGTTTGGTAGTATATGCAATAATAGTACGTTTGTGAAGTATAAATTAAGAATTATAATTTAGGGTTTCAATCTGTTAGGGTTTCAGTTAAATTGTTATTTATCTTTTATATTTGGGGTAATTTAGTCCTTTTATGTTATTAGGGTTTTGCTAGGGTTTTTAGGCTTGGCCTATATAATCCATTCATCAGTCTTGTAATTGCACACAGCTTTCTGATGAAATAATAGTACGTTTGTTCGGTTTGGCAGTATATGTTTGTTTCTCTTTTTCTTTGAAAGCTATCATGGTATCAAAGCCGTAAGATCTAGGCCTATGAGATATTCGCTCCCTAGCGGAGGGCTATGCCTCGTCGCCGTCCACCGGGCACTCATCGCAACTGCTCATCACATCTGTTCATGGAGCACTGTTTATCAAAGTTACTGGTCATCGAATGCACTGTTCATCGAAGGGTTCATGGGTATTGTTCATCATCAAAGTTTCTCTTTACTTCCTTCTATTTGCATCAGCAATTTGGCATCCGTTCAGGATTGGTTCTTCCTCCTCTTTGCATCTGTTAGGCATCAGTTTTTCTTTGTGTTCGCATATTCTAGTTTTACACCACTTTGCATTGTTCAACACCTCCACAGTAATCGATTCACATTAGTTGATTCGCAATATGATTTGCAACAATTGATTTGTAGCAGTTTACTGTCAATAGTGAATTTGCAATAGTTGATTGGCAGTAGTTTATTGGTAGTAGTTTATTGGCAATAGTGGATTGGCAATAGTTTATTGGCAATAGTGGATTTGCAATAGTTTATTGGCAATTGTGGATTTGTAGTAGTTTATTTGTAGTTGTTATCACCTTTGCAAACTCGCAATGCTTAGCATCATGAGCTTGGGGACGGGTGTGAAGTATAAATTAGGAATTATAATTTAGGGTTTTCATCTGTTAAGGTTTCATTTGTGCAACGCCAATGCTCTGGATGTTGAATGAAAGAAGCATGGTAATGTGCACATAAATCAAAATGCTTCTTGGGTCTGCCCTCTCTGATGCCTTTTGGCTTTGATTTGAAGGCATGATTCCGCAGCAAACTCGACGGTATAGGGGGACCACTGTTTCGGTGGTATTTTGTGAGCAACCAACCACTTTGTGCATTTATTGCCAAAGGTTAGGTCTGTCTCCTATCCATCCCCCGCCCATACCCCCAATTATTGGGGACTAAATGGGTTATGTTATTGTTGTTGTTGTGATCTGTTAAGGTTTCAATTAAATTGTTATTTATTTTTTACGTTTGGGGTAATTTAGTCATTTTATGATATTAGGGTTTTGCTTGGGTTTTTAGGCTTAGCCTATATAATCCGTTCATCAGTCTTGTAATTGCACAAAGCTTTCTAATGCAATAATAGTACGTTTGTTTGGTTTGGTAGTATATGTTTGTTTCTCTCTTTTTCTTTGAAAGTTGTCACCAACAAATCACAAACATGTACTCCCTCTGTCCCAAAATTTTGCGCCATCTTTCCTTTTCGGGATGTCCCAAAATTCTTGACTTCTTGTCCATTTTGACTAGTCAATGAGAAAATATTGAACTATTTCCTTTTCTGCCCTTTATTCCCATATTCCAATTTAAACACAAAAGTGGAGGGAAAATGAACTATTTCGATTTTATAAAATAATCATTGCATTTTCAGGAGGGTAATTTTTTTAATTCTTTTTTTTTTTTTTGGAAGAGCAATGATTGTGTTCCCTTAAAAAGTTGGATTCTCAGAAAGGGCGTAAAATTTGGGACAGAGGGAGTAGGGAGTAACTCAATCGTGTTTCTAAAATCCACTTGGCCCTTAATTTTGTCCAAGGACTATTATTCATCCACCAAAGTTGACAAAGTTCCAGATTAAATCCATGATTTGACTTGCTTTATGCCCCTCCACTATTTGAGGTATTGCAACGAATCTCAAACGATATAGAAAACTGGCAGCTGAATCTGTCATAGACCCAGTCCTAGACAGAAAGATTCTGTAAAAAAGTCAAAAGATAATGCACCTGTTTGGCCGCAGGGTTCCTCCCCCAAGAAAGGTGGACTACTTGTTGTCCAACCACTACACCCTGCATCCTTTGAATTACATCTTCCGCAGATGCCCTGGACATAGAAAATATAAAGAGATAGTAAGGCAAGAAATGGAAGGAAAAAGGGAATTAACAAATATCGGCTATCAAGCAAAACATAATGACAGATATGGACTGTACCAAAATTATCGTATGTGATGAATCTAAGGCTAATCAGAGAAGGTTAATTACATGAGTGTTATTAAGTGCCGCTCTTCACAGAGAGAGAGAGAGAGAGAGAGAGAGAGAGAGAGAGAGAGAGATGCTTTAATGAGACAAAACATAACACAACTCCCCTTGTAAATTCTTGTGATAAATCAAGTAGCATTCACTATCCTGACGAACCTGGTTGTATACTGCACAAAACCACATCCTTTCGTTGTTGGGATCTTCACATATACAATTTCCCCAAAGTGCACAAATATTTGCTTCAGTTCATCTTCGGTGACATTAGGGTCCAGGTTTCCAATGAAAACCTATAAAAGAATATAGAACTTATTAAACAAGAAAAAGCATTAAAAAAACAATCAAGAGAGTTGGGACTTACTGTAGTGTTATTAATATCATTATCCACTGGAACTGTCTGCACAACTGGAGCATAGGCTGGAGGTGGATATAATGCTACCAGAAAAAATTCTAAGGTTAGTTCACCGTCAACAAGACAAATATAAGTACCAAATCATCAATTGGTGCGAGAATTCTGCATGTCAAAGTCCGGCCATTGCCTCATGCAAGGAGGTATATACCTCTAAATCATTCCTTGTAGATGTACATTGAAGACTTTGTTTAAACCGGTAAATAAAGATACAATTATAATACTAACGAGCATTGAATACCACCTATGTTACACCGGTAAATAAAGATACAATTATAATACTAACGAGCATTGAATACTACCTATGTTACACGGTACAGGTGCGAGTATTGAGTGCGGGTGTATATCTAGGTGTCGGGTACCTAAAGCTCACAAATTGGGGATATGTGGATATGGAACAAGATTTAGATACAGGTTCGGGGATACGTTAAATGTTATTCCAGATTTAGATACAGGTTCGGGGATACGTTAAACGTTATTTTTTTTAATATATATTTTTAAATTTATATATGAAAAATAGATATTTTCGGCATTAAATATACATTTATGTTTTCGTTTTTGTCATCAAAGATAATAAAAGCCCATGAAACTTATTTTTGAAACCTACAAAGAGTTGCGGAAAGTACTCCAATAATATTAGCCCAAATATACAAGGGCATTAGTAGTTAAAAGGAATAAATAAACCCATTAGAACATTACAAGCCCACCAAACAGCCCAAAAGAGTTGGAACAAAAGAAAGAAAAGAAAGCAGCAGCGGTTGATGACCTTCCTGGTTCTGGAGCAGTGGCGAGCCTCCTCACCAAACACGACGGCAAGTACCCTAGAACCAGCGGCGAGCCTCCTTGTCAAACACGATGGCAAATACCCTCTCTCTCTCTCTCGGAGTGTCTGGATTTTTTTCAACGCACCGGGTGCATATCCCACACCCGTATTGTGTCGTGTCGACATGGGTAATTCACCCAAAAATGCAGATCCGTGTATCATAGAATACTATCCAAAAACAAGGCCAAAGGCCACCACCTCTAGTAAAGTTGAGAGAAAAAGGATTCACCTAAACAATGTCAACTACGCAAAGAATCCCAAAAATTCACATGGAGCAATCTAAGCTGTTCATTTCCACTACCAAACAATTTTGATGTTTGTGAACAATTGGCATGTATGTGAATTATCCCTTACATGTTAGGGTCATACATACGAAAAAGGAGCACGTCACTTAACTCTTCACTTAGAAAGAGAGAGAGAGAGAGAGAGAGAGAGAGAGAGAGAGAGAGAGAGAGAGAGAGAGAGAGAGAGAGAGCTTGAGAAACGACCAGTCATCATGATTCATGGTAACATTAGCCACAAGATTATAGTGAAATACGTTATTCACAGCCTTGTATAGACTAATAATTTACAAATTTAAAAGACTAAACAATCTGTAAGATAGTTTTCGTCCAATCAAAAAAAGGTTCTATATTACCTCTAGTTGCTGTATATTGCTGTTGAAACCCAGTGGTCTTCTTTGGCGTTGCCGCACTTATCCTCATCGGCCTGGTTGAGCAGTAGACACCATTCATTTCAGTCATAGCACGATTTCTTTCTGTTTCATCAGCAAATTTAACAAAACCATAACCCTTTGAGCGCCCAGTATTGGGATCAGTCACAACCTTTGCACCTCTAACGGATGGGTACTGAGTTCGAAAGGTCTCTTGCAACAAGTAATCTGTAACATCAGGTGCTAAATCCCCAACAAAGATAGAGTGCTCTGGCCCAGCATCAGGGCGTCTTTCTCCAATCCCAAAAGAAGCCCAATTCAACCTAAATGTTTGCTCAGTTCCAGGCATTTGTGTTCCATTGTATGTCTGCAAAATCCTTTCAGCTGCTGCATGTGAAACAAACTCCACAAACCCATAACCCTCTGGCTGGCCAGTGATCTTGTTACGTATTATCTTTATTGAAACAACCTGAATAAAGCATGCTGTTCCAATTAGTTTCAATAATATCCATTCCAATGAACTGAACACCAGAATTTTATCTTTTAAAACTTGTTTAGCAGTGAACATATAAAGATCAACTCCCTAAAATACAAACCACACATAAGAAAACTATAAACCTAACGTAGAAGACAGGTTGATAACTTGTGCAACTGCAAACCGAGTGGCATTAAAAGATAGCACTTTCTACTATAATCAGGTGTCCACACTACTGGTGATCCAAAAGTATAAGCCAAGAGGCACTTTGGTCGCCAATAAAAAAAATTGAGTCTATTAAGAACCCAAATATTAAAAATTTGTATTTAAATGGACCCTGGAGCTAACTGCGTCCAAATTCATCATCAAATGCAAAGGTATTTTCAAAACTTCATCACATCTTTTTGAATCAAATTGAATCAAACTTTTGGGGGACCAAAATTGAATCATGTCTTCACATCTTTATTCCTCAAAAATAAATACATTGTCAATCATACCCAATCGAAAATGTCACCAATTGAAATTGTGACCTAAGAATGCATGCTAAAAGTAAGTTCACAAGCAAACTCAATGGAAACATGCATTTGGGCTTAAATAAGGAAGATTGGCAGAAACTTCCTCTCCTCAGCACTCCATCTATCCTTGAGAATTTTAGTGCTAACTCTCTGAACTCTTGTTTATTTCATTTCAACATCAATTTTGACAAATTTTAGCTTCTTCGCCACAATAACCTAGGCAGTCCACCCCCAATGAACCAACCTCCCTCCAACACGTGCTGTAAAGCTTAAAAGGTATTGCAAATACATATCCCTACAATCAAGTATATCGACAAATAATCCTAAATGGGCTTCGTTCTTGCCAATGGAAAAAGGATTGACATTGGGTAACAGCTTGGAAGAATATTGAACTTCAACTTCAACTCTAAATATACTAAATACATTCGACTCTATTGCAACACGAATGTCGCGCTCCAAACCTTCAACACAATGGTAACATCCTCAGGCATCAAAACATTATCTTGACTAAAAATTAAAAACTCCCTCATCGCCAAAGAAATGTGACCACAGCAACTTCTTTCAGCCAGGTAGCAAGTCTCCTCCAATACAACATGATTTGCTGCATCTTTCTTGTGAATCCTCCAGCAGACCTCAAAAAAAAAAAAAAGACCCACCTGACACCCTCTGGTAGACCTTTTTCTTCCCATCAAGAACTAAGCTAGGATCCCATAAATATCATGACAAGTTTGCCTTCCATGCCTATAAATAGAACAGAAATTCTAAATTCTCCTAAAACAAAACTTTCTTATCCCCAACTCTATAATTTTCATCATATCTGAGCTAAAACGAGAAATCCAAGTATCTACTTCCACAGTCATGCTGACAATGCCCCGCTTCTCCAAACACAACACATCCGCCCTCTAGGAATTGAATTGTTCACTTGACCACTTTCCTCTTTTCCACGTCATTCGACCCACAACTTCATAAATGTACTGGAAACAGTCCCCTATACTTTCATCTAGTACACTTATAATCTCTTTTAATCCTGGGTTCCTTGATTTGGATAATTGAATCCATGTGGATATAAAAAGTTGAAGTCTGGAAGGGCCTTCTTCTGAGTCGTCCTCCGTTTTTGTCTAAAAGAAGGTTAAATTGAAAGCGGTTGCAGGTAAGACTAGGACATGCTTCTATCAACAAAATATTCATCGCTTTTACTCAATCTCATGTTTTCTCTTTTTTTTTTTTACAAGTTTAGTTACATACTGAGAAAGACAGAAGACAAGGTGAAGGACTGACAAGGGAAGTTCAGAGCTACTCAAAGAACAAGAAGAGGTTGCCAGTTCTAAAGCAATCCTAGAAATCAAGTTCATTTTTTCTCCTCACCACTAAGCGCTTCTTTTTTCTCTCTAAAACTAGGGTTTGCATCTCTTCAAATGAGATTTTGTGCGCCATTCTAAGCTGAAGTCTAAGTGAGGGCTAGCTTCCATGTAAACCTAAAAAGCCTCATTCACTACCTATGCCTAGGTTATAGACGGGCACAGAGCTTGTAGTTAAACATTTACCAGCACCATGATAAGCACCCTGAGTCTCCACTGCTTACTCTCTGTCCCTCTACCTACTCTCGTAGTTGTGCACTAGTGCTTTGCAGCTGTATCTACTCACTCCAAGAAGGTTATTCATGTTGTTGATAAGATTTTGTGACATCTACTTCACATGCGGAATTCGAAGAATAAACGACAACGGGTAATTCTGTAATTGCTTCGCACAATGAACGAGGGTAATAGGAAAAAACTTATTACTGCCTTTTAAATTCCTTTGAAGAAAACTATCTCAGTACATATTGCCAAATCAACCATGACAATACTAAAGAGAGGGGATGAAGAAGAAAACTTATTACTGCTTTTTTAATTCCCTTGCCGCCACCTGATCCATTTCCTCCATCTCTCTCCAAAACCCATTCTCTCAACAACGTAGGACAAGAAGTCCCAAATCACACGATTAAGATCAGCATATAACACTTGGTGATTTTACCTTCAAACTAAAGGCCATAATCTCATAGACCAAAAGCTTGCATCTAAAATACGTATTCGCCTTCAAATGCAGATCGAGCCAACAAAATAACCCACCAAGCACCTTTTTAAGACATCCTAGAACAACTTTGAAACATATAAAATACAGCCCACAACGCTTTAACATCCATTACTTGTCAAACCTTTTGTGGGATTAGCGGCAAAGGGCTCCTCTCAATAGAACCTCATTCGTTTAATACAAGAAGAGCCATCCATCTAGCCTATGTTTCTTTTACCCATTGCTCCAACAACAATCTCATGTGAACATTTATGTATTGAACCTCTCCTTTTCCACCCCAAATTGCAGTCAACTCGGGCTAGACCTACTAGCACAAGCCTCACTGTACCGTGTCCCACGTATTGACACATATCACCACAATTTCCCTACTCTCCACTCGTTCCTCCTCACCAAACCCCCTATCAAATTTGTATCATATGGGAATTAGCAAAGAGTGTGAAAAACCAAAGTCTGTAACCTCTGCCTTGAGCCACAAACCCCTCTCCTAAGATCTCGACCTAATTTACTCCATGTATATGACTACTTCCAACTCCTCCTTGGCCTCTTTCCCCCTTAAAGCTTCATCTTCTTTGAGGCAATCCTCCACCTCCTTCATTCCTTGAGAATTCTGATGCTTACTCTCCAAACTCCTTTTGCGAGTACGAATATCCTCACAATAAAGTATATGGGCATGTTATCCCCACCAAGGCAGGGCCATTTTAAACCCCCACGGCCAATACCGCAGAGTTAACCGGATACCTGCAATAACCCACCAGTCAAGGCACAAGACCACAGCCTTAAACCCCTATACTACCTTACAGATTCAAAAACCTAAAATTTCCCACTAAAATCGGTGCTGTACATAGAAAACTGAACTAATTGAACTACTAAACGTACAAAAAAGAGCCTTAAAGAAGGACATAAAAGCATTAATAAGTTTATCTAACGTATAAAAAGCAGGGGGCACCTCTCCGGTGTGGGAGAAACAGTTGTGGAGGTAGGCTTCGTCGACCCAGATCTGTAAATCGCCAATCCAAAGGGTTCTGACTTCTTCCAGAGTGGTGGGTTGGTGGTAGGGTACTGATGAAGTTGCCATTGTTGATGGATGCTGGTGGGTTTGAGCCTGTGCGCTCATCACCCATTGTTGCTGATGCTGCGCTTCCATGAAAATACTTACGTATTGGTCTCTCTCTCTCTCTCTCTCTCTCTCTCTCTCTCTCTCTGTCTATGTTTGTGGAAATTATGGCCGCAGTTTCTCCCCACTCCGTCTCAGAGAAAAAAATTTGGGCGAGACCAAAACTTGATGTGCAAATTGAAAAGGGTTAATTACATTTAACACCCTTTATCTATCAGAATGTCTCACTTTATCATCTTTTACTGGAAAACCGTACAAATTACGCACTTATAAGTTATAAGAAAGGAGTACATATAGGGTGGATTTTCTAGTCCACACTCCCGGATTTAAGGAAAAAATGGGGTTTTTTTGTGTTGCAAATTTTTTTTGGAAAATCCGATCCGTCCAATGTGTTTAGAAGGTGTTTTCTAGGGTCCACGCGAGAAATCTTCAAAAAATGCAGGGAAGCGATCAAGCGGTTTCGCAAAAAGCGTATTTATATATTTTTTTAAAACGTTTTGGATCAAGCCCTTCCCGGTGTTTTTTTTTTTGAAAATTTTCCGCGAGGGCCCTTGAAAACACCTTCTGAACACATTGGACAGATCGGATCGTCAAAAAAAAAATTTGTATAAAAAGTCCGGAAATTAAAAGTTCGGACTAGAAGTTTACCGGTACATATAGATAAGTTGTTTCTCTAACAACTCCTTTGGATGGAAGGGAACGGCGAGAAAAGAAAGGAGAAGAAAAGGGAGTGAACTCTCTCCCTTATTTGGAGAGGAAAAGAAATTGTGAGATTCCAAAACCCCTTACCCCCTTTTTCGTTTCTCGCCATTTTTGGTGTTATTCCGTGAGAAACGGATTGTCGTTGGCCCGTGCGGTCCACCCCATCATCGGATCATCATCGTACTTGCACCAATATCTTCGTTTGGCCGAGGGGAAGCCGAATCTATGATCAAAACTGAGTTTTGAGGTCGCCGAAGATGAGAGAGATCACCGGAATAGAAGGGTGAGAGAGTGATTTCTCAGGGTTATTAGGATGAGACAAGAAAAACCCTTCCCTTTTCTTTTCTTTTCTCACTAGTAAAGGAGATCCCTCCCCTTTCTTTTCCATTCTTCTCTCACCATCCAAAGGGCCTATATCTCTAAGAGCGTCTCCAACCCAATTTATCAAAAAAATTCATTTCGAAGAACCAAAATAATACATTGAACTCAAAAAGTGATTTTGAAGAATACTATTATTTACATGAACTCCAACCATGATTCTTCATTTCTTCAAAATTTCATTCATTTCCCTCCAAACTTCAACTTTCCCTCCAAATTTTGAAATTGAATTCTTTTAGGAACTTATTTAAATATATTGATAATTGGTCTCATTTTAAAAGTATTGTAAATCTCTAATCACACTAATTTTATGGTAAATAATTTATGATATAAAATAATATAGTATTTTAAAGTTGAAAAACGAAATGATGGTTCTTCATTTAAACGGATCGTTCTCATATTTGAAGAATAAAAAATGGTCTTTCAAATTGAAGAACAAAAATGAAATATGGTTAGAGTATTGAAATTCTTCAAAATGAAGATTTGAATCAAATAAATAAAGAAATGAAGTGTGGTTGGAGATACTCTTAGAAAAACTATGGATAAGTGTTGAACCCTTCACAAACTATACAGATAATAGGAGTGAGGAAAATAACTGTTGAACCGCAAATCCAGTCCAAACCAACCTAAACCAAATGGTTGGTTCGGTTTTTTAATAATTTGGTTTGGTCCTGGTTTAAAAAAATTGAAAACCATATTAAATGGTTTGGTTTGTGGATTAACGTTAATTGTTTCGATTCCAAACCATTTTGTACCTTATAATATATATATATATATATATATATATATATATATATATATATATCAAATTAGATTTACATACATGGAATAAACTTTTTCTCAATATTCAATACATTTCCTAATCAAATGTTTCATTTCACCACCCTTTTCCTTCAAATTCCAATATTAATGTCCTAAACTTCTGTATATGATAACCTATTTCTATAACTTCAATAGACTAAACATACATAGCTTGGGCTTAGTATTTTTTCTGTTATTTGTTTGAACTATAGGCCGCGCTTAGTCGATTGATTTCATAATCTTTTTGTTGGTAACTAATTTGCTAATCTTGTACTATGTTCCATGGACCTATTTCTTCTCTAATCACCGGTATTATAATCTTCTATAGTTGGTCGATGTTATTGAGTTTTGGTGATTTTAATAAAAGAATTGATTTTTATATAAGTTTTGGCTTAATTTTATTCAACCTTAAGTACTTTCTATATTTTATGATTATATCTCAATTTCAAGCAAAACGTGGTTCAAAACCAAAACCAAACCATATATTTAATGGGTGGATTGGGTTGGTTATATGAATTTTATGGGTTGGATTGGTTCTCCAAATTCCGAATGCGTAGGTAATGATTTGGTTATTGGTTTACTATAAAATTGGACTAATCCAATCCATGCTCACCCCATTATGGAAGAAAGATAAATTACATGTTACCGCCTTCTACTATTAAATTTTCTCATTCAAATACCTTTAAGTATGAAAAATCTTAGAGGGCTAAAATATTCGATTTGATCAGGTTTGGCATTTCTTTCAAACAAGCTGGACATTTCGATTGTACATATTGCAAACCCAAACCGAACCGAATATGGAGTGAACAGTTTGGTTGACCAAGAAAATAGTTTCAATACCATTGTTGAATATGAACCAAAAAAAAAACCTACAAAAACTGATTACAAGATTTTATGCCCAAGAAGAGCCTAAATGGTGTACTAAAATTTACAAAATACAATGCACGATATGAATGATGATAACAATAAAAAAAAATTCTATAAAACCTCAACTACTTCAACAAAATAAGTACAGTCATTTACTCAAACCTTTTAATATTGATGTTTAGTTCAAGTCAGTTAAATGTGAAGTATTATTTTTTTTTTTATCTAAAATGTGAATTAACATAAACCTATTTATGTTGTATACTTGTATGCTAATTTTATTTTGGAGTTATTTTTTATCATTTCCATATTTAAAAGATAAAAAACAAAATGGGCCCCATTTTATAATCTTGCCTAGGGCATCAAAAATCTCAAGGGCAAGCCTTATTGTGCATGCCTGCCCTTGCATATATATATATATATATATATATATATATATATATATATATATATATATATATATATATAGCTCTCTTTGTGGAGAAAGGTTTCGTTATAGTGCTTGGAATTACTAATTTGGATGACAATTCCGATGACCTATACAATATGACGTCCTCGCTATTTCTGATTTTGAATATTTCAAACTAGAAGTTAGGCACACAATCATCCCCGTTGATTCCAAACTAACTCATTGCGCTCTACAATTCTTACCTCGACAACAACTGCTCCCGTTCTCTAACCTCTCTCTACAGACTCTCTCTCTAACCCTTGTTTCTTCAGCCCAAGTTTTTCCGCCGGGGGGGGAGCGGCGCCTCCCCTCCTCCCCCCAAGCTTTTCCTCTTCTCCTCTCTCCCTTTTCTCTTCTATCTCCCTCTCTTTCCTCTCTTTTTCTCTTCCCTCCCCCTCTCTTTCTTCTTCTTTTTTCTTCCCATTCCCTCATCCCTCTCGCCATTGTTGCTGCTTCACTGCCTCCGAAGATCTGTTGGGTTCTCCGAGTTTATGCCTAATGGCATTTCGGCTAGTGTTAACAATCTTCTTCGTTGGCAGCTTGCGGCGTTGCTGGTGGTGGCAGGTCAGCCTTGTTCTTCACATGCCACCGGTTGTTTTGGTTGTTGGGCCCCTCCGGTTTATTGCTTAGCGGCGAAGTGCGTGTGTTGTGGCTGGGGTTTTTTTTTTTTTATTTGCAGGGCTTTGATGCTGCTAACGGTTGGTGGCGCGCTAGATGATGGTTGGGATTTGCGACTGCGTTGATGATGGTTTGGGGTCTGTGCTTTCGGAGTGTGGTATTGGGAAGCTTACAATGGCCATGGATGCTGATGGGTTGTTTGGTGTTGCTTATTGTGGTGGGGCGACCGAGCTGTTTTCTGGGATAACAATAGGGGCTTGTTTCCCGGGTCTCCGGCGACGACGTGGCAACGGTTTGTCTCTTTCAAGTGGCCATGGAGCGATGGTGACGTTGATGGAGCAAGGAGCAGATTAGGGTTTTCTTATTGGGCTTGACCCATTTTATTTAGGCATTTTTAGGCCTTTGGGGGTTTATGAGCTGTTTATTGTATATTTGGGTTCTTTGACCCATTGGGGTGTTGGACTTTGGCTTGCAGGTGTCTATGATTGACTCCTTGCAAATCATTGGTTTTGGGTCTCAGTTTGGGCAGATTTTTTTTACTCTTTGAGCATGTTCTGCTGTTGCCTTGTCCTTTTAATCTTGTTTCCATTTCAAGATTAATAAAATATTTTTGCCTTGCAAAAACGATTCTTACCTCAACGTGGAGGATGCCAATCCAAAGATCAACTACCACTAAAACATCTTGAATTCAAGGTCCTTCCGGTTTAAGGATCCTTTGAGAATGGGCACCTCTTCAAATGTTCTAACAAGCATCTCATGTCTACGCTAGATGGGCACAAACTCATTCTCGAACTTGAATTGTTGATTAGATATAGCTAGATTGATATGTATGCTTGTGCTATGGATATCAATTCAAATCATCTATATTACAATGAATAGCGGTTTTTGTCTCAGTCATCATATTACATTTTATCCCTCTCTCTACCTTTTTTCCTCCATCAGCCCACTACACCCAAATTTTGAAACCACATTTGCTCTCTCCCCTTTTCGAAATTTAAACTACACACTCTCTCACTACCTCCTCTCCTTCTCCTCTCTAAAATTCAAAGGATCATAAAAAGAATGGGAACGGACACGGGCACGTACGTCAATTGATCAAAGGCACGGGCATGCACTAGTAATAGAACATACTTGAACAAATTGTGCTTTACGGCCATAACATAGGCAGTTAGCCTAGTAATTATGTAGTAATACTAAGTACGGTGAGGTTGGGGGTTCCTAACCTTTGAAGAGGAGTTTGATATCTGTTGTACTAATTGGTTGGAGTTCTAGGGTTATGGTAAAATTAGGTTCTTCTACTACTACCATAGATGACAAATAAATAAATAAGCTTTACAACCCATTTGGATTGTGGCAAAGGATGAGACAAGAAATGGACTTCTTACCATATCGCACCTGAAAAATGGGAAGGATCAAATCAGGATTTTTTTATTTTTGTACTTTTCTTTCTATTTTTCATCAAAATAATCAAACCACGTGAATCATTCGGTAAGAAACTCTAACCATTTCTTTTATAAATATGAAAAGTCAACATAATGACAAAAGAAGAAGAAGAAAAAAAAAAAAAACGGAAGGCGTCAAACCATTGCTCTCCCTTCATATATTACATTTTTTTTTAGTTAGAAAGGAGAATTTCCATGTAAAATGCATTTTTTACATTTATTTAGATAAGAAGAAAAAAGTATGGTAAACTAATCACAGTGGAGATTTGTGTTACCCTTAGTGACCTTAATTTTGTGCCTTCTATAATCTTTATCTAGGATCAAAATCGTACAATTCTTCGAGAATGTTGAGTAGATCATTCACATAAAAAAATCAAATTAATTGGATATTCGTAGCCATATGGTCGCATACCATTTATATGAATGACCAATATCGTTTTGAGAATATACTGTAAGATAGATTTGTCTCAATTGTGTGACTATCAATCTCTGATGATTATAATTTTTTGTACCCATAATATGCTCAATATTTCTAAAAAATAAACAGTTACGATCTCAAATGGAGATTTGAGACTGCCCACAATTCATATCACCTTGTTTGGATGGGTTTCCAAAACTCAGTCCCCAATTTAAAGCAATAGTGGGACCCTCCGACTCGATGGGATTTTCCCTCTCCTTCAGGAAAGACTCTCCTAGTGCACAAATGAGTTGGTGGGGTTCACTTTGGAGTCTCATACAAATGATACAAGCCGTTCATCAACTTTAAAATAATTATTTGAGTCGCTTTGAAAAAATTTAGCTCAATCAAATTGTTATAACTACTTGATCGATTAGTTAACTTTTATTTAAAATTTCTTCATATTTCAGGATTCTAAATTTTGAATGAAATTTGAAGGATTGGATCAAATATTTAAACTTTTTAGATTGAGCTGATTTTCTCGTAGGCTAATCGAAAAATTATTTTAAATTTGATGATTTGCTTTGATCATTTGTATAAGACTTCGAAATGGATCTCGCCGACTTATTTGTGAACAATTTGTACAGTAAGAGAGTCTTTCCCGAAATGGGAAGGAGAGAGAAAACCCCGTTGGGTCAGAGGGCCCCACTGTTGCTTTAAATTGAGGACTGGGTTTCCAAAACCCATCCGAACAAAGGCATTGAATGTCATTATGAGATGTAATCACTAATCACTTTGGGCCAATACGGATCCCAAGTCTCAGCGTGAAGCTGCTACTATCTCGGAGAATCACAGGCTTATCCATCAAGAAATGGACGCTGCTGGGGTACCGAAGGTGAGGTATAGAAATGGTATAGAGTGTGTTTAGGGATCCACTTTTGGGTTCTATACGATGATCCAAACCGTTCATTATTCTTCAAACATTTTTCCGAGGGGGTTCACAAAAAATCAGCTCAATCGGACGGTTAAAAGTGCTTGAACCAAAGTCCCACTGTTTTAAATCAAAACTTTGGCTGTGGCACAGTGGGACTTTAGTTCAAGTACTTCTAACCCTCCGATTGAGCTGATTTTTTTTGGACACTCTTGGAGAAATGTTTTAAGAATAATGAACGATTTGAATCATTTGTATAAGACCTAAAAGTGGATCCCCAAACACATTTTGTACCATTTATGTACCTCACCTTCAGTACCCACAGTTTTATCCATCAAGAAATTATCCTCCAAAACCGTTGCTATTCCAACGACCCAACGGACAAGCAACTCAAATCTCTCTCTCTCTCTCTCTCTCTCTCTCTCTCTCTCTCTCTCCTTCGTCTGTCTTGCTTTAAAAGTCTAATAGAACATTATTACTTCTTCTCTCTCCCGATCTTGATGCAATGGCGATCGCTGCAGCGGTGGTTCTCCCATTGGGTCTGCTCTTCCTCCTCTCGGGCCTCGTCGTCAACTTCATTCAGGTTAATTATTCACATTCAAACTGTACCCATTTCATCTCTATGATTCTATCTATCGTTCTGATGAAGTTTTAATTTCTTTCGTGATTCTACCGTTTTGTTTCACCATTTTGAATTGTTAGCTAACTAGATATCAGTAATTGTTGCCCCTTTTGGATTTTGTGGGCTCTTTCCGGTTTCCAGACCCACTTTGATGATTGCGATCCTTCCTTTTTTTGAACTCACCGGGAATATCATGCCGGAAATTTATTGTTGTTGGTTATCAATGATCACATGATTGCAAGACATTTGCCTCTTTTGATTGACGAATTGAAATAAATGAAATTAATAATCCTAGGAGTCTCGACTACCAATTTTGAAATTTTTTTTTCAGAACAATGACAATCAGTTTTTTTTTTCAAAAATATTTTTTAAAAAATAAAGTTTCTGAAAAAATAACTGTGTTCACTTCATGATTCCAAAAAAAAATTCCCAAAAAGATTATTTCCTTATCTCTCATCTCTACAATCATTAATTATATTTCTCTCTCCACTCATACCCCTCTCTCCAATCATTATTCTCATTTCTCTCTCCAATTATTACACATCTCTCTAACTATTACTTTTTTCCAATCCTAACACTCTCTCAAAATTATTTCTCAAAATATTGTTTCAAAATTATCAACCAAACAAAGCTACTTTTTAGATTTTTTTTTTGGCAAACATTTTTTTTATTAAAATAAAAAAATTATTTAAAAAATACTCTTTTCGAACAATTCCAATATCATCATAATATTTTCGAAAACAATCCAACATTTGTTAGTCCTACTCTATCCACCTCCCCTGGGATTATATAATACCATGGGATAAAAATAATCCCGGGATTAGCGATCCTGAGAGTCATTCGGGAATCAAATGTGGGAACCAAACGTGGGATATCTCAAGAAGTGGTATTGTTATCCTAGAAAGTTAATCCGCAAATCAAACGAGGTTGGTAAATGGGTTCCGGTCGAATTTTCCGTGGACACTCGAGAGTAGGAAGGCAACAAGCAAAAGTTGAGCTTTCATTTCTTTGTTAAGATTGAAGCAAAGTTCTTGAAAAAGGGGTAGGTATAGGTATAATGCACGCAGGCCAAGTCAAGTAAAGGACTTTCTTACTTTCCCTTCAAATGAGTCTTAATTATTAGCAGTTTGAAAGTTTACCTTCTTTTTAAGATAAATGCGTTCAAAAAATTGTAATTTTCAATCAACATATATGATTTTTGACATAGTTGATGTTTCGATGAGCTCTAAAAGAAGAACAGCTCCAATCATTGAAGTGCGCTTGAGAAGATCCCACAAAAGCCACAACAGCGGTGGGCTAGAGATGAGGTCGTTAATTCCGGAGAATTTTGATTACTTTGGAAATCAATACTCTTTAAATGTGTTGAGGAAAAGACTTGTCTTGTTTCTTTAGTGATTGTGTGTGATCCGTACTGTGGAATTGGTATCGTGAGAAAACTATTCTAGACTGTCCTAAAACAAATCTTTTAGGATGTGTCTGGGATTTCTTTGACTTAGGGAAGGATTTGCGGGGACACAAGGTAAGGGAAGGACTTTGTGAAATTCTCTTTTCCTTGGCTAATAAGTTCACGTACAAATCCAAGATCCAAACACAGCTATCTCTGTTTGCTATAATGATTTTTGAAGCCATTCTCGGTTATCATTTGATCCTTAAATAGATTCCGTGATCTAGTTTATTTTTATTGTGTTTTGAATTTGGGTTTTGGCTAAATTATGTTATTTCTGGTAGTCTGTTATCATTTCTGGTGACCACGGACAAGGTTTGATCTGCGCAGAATAATGCTGACTTTTCTTTCTCCATTCCAAAACTTGTAGACTATTTTTATTTTGTTCTTATAATATCTTGATGGTTTTCCGATACATGAGAATAGAAAAATACCACTTCAAACAAAATTCCCCGTTTCTTGTGTTTCAGTTTTCCTGAACATGGCTTGGAAAAAACTGTAGACTATCTCCTTTTATTTTAGGTTCTGAAAAGAGGCAGCATTTGTATTTATTTCAAGGCTTTGGTTTCGCGGTTTTGTGGGATAATTTTCCTAGTTATTATTCAATAATATTTGGGTGTACATTCTGAATATTTAGGGTCCTTCACTCATCATGCCTGAAGAAATGTCAATGAAAAATTACAACAAAAGAAGAAACTTATTGACATTTCAACTTGAATAGTTTTACTTTTGTGAAAACAGAACTAGATTTACAATTTATCGGATTTATCGCTTATGTCCTGTTTGGTGTTTTCATTTGCACTTTCAGGCAGTTCTTTTCATCCTGGTCCGTCCATTTTCTCGGAGTATGTACAGGAAGATCAACAGAGTAGTGGCAGAATTTTTGTGGCTGGAGCTGGTTTGGCTTTTCGATTGGTGGGCTAACGTTAAGGTGTTTGATTTGTTTTCCTTACAAGTTTGTCTATAGAGTACATTAATGTCACCAGTTATCGTAAGTAAAATGAAAAAAATGATTGGATCCTGATTCTTAATTTGATATGGTTTAGAACTAACTAAGAAAATGAACTATCGTTATTGTTGTCATTTATGAAATAGAAATCAGTTATTTTGTGGCTTATCAGTATACATGGTCCTTTCCAAACAAGCTTGCTTCAGAATTTGACATTTTAGAAGCAATAACTTTGAATTTGGGCAATTGTTATAGGTATTTGTTAATGGTATTTATGAATGTGTGGCAGGTTGAGCTGTTCACAGATACAGAAACCCTTCAATTAATGGGTGAGGATTCGAATTCTCCTTTCTTGACAACCTCCTTTTTTCCCCCTTGTAGCTAGAAGTTATGGCATCCTGATGATCATGACTTAATGACATCATGAATGATTTTTTTTGTTTTCCCCCCAGGTAAAGAACATGCACTTCTCATTTGCAATCACAAAAGCGACATTGACTGGCTTGTTGGATGGGTCTTAGCTCAGGTGCTTGTTTTAGTAATTCTAGTTTCGAAGTCTATCATACAAACGATGGATACATGCCACAGCTTTTATAATTTCTTTTGGTTTCTCCTAAAGTTTCGTAAAATATGATTTGAGTAGTTTGAAATTCTTCCTAATGGAAGATATATTTATGTTAATATCCACCTTTGATGAAATACCTACCAGAATTTTGTATATATAACACCACATAGAGTGGAAGTCCTGTTTTGGTTTGAATATTGGTTTGGAATCTATGACAAACTGAGTTACCCTATCCTGCTGTCTTTCTTGTGTAAATCTGAAATCATAAATTTTATTTACTGTTGCTGAACAACTTATTCAGTTTTAACCTGTTACAAAAATAATACTATTTGTTTCATGTGTAACTGCATCGATTTTATCAGGAGTTTTCCTTGTGCATAATTTATAAGCCATATCTTTATTACACGAGCAGTTCCAAAAACACTACAATTTTGACGTCGCACTGCATGATCAATGATTGCAATATAGTTATCCGCTCAATCACGTACCATGCAGTATCATATCAACGTCCTCCGAGTTGTTGTACACATTGGTGTAAATAGACGTTTTCTTATCATGTAAAACTGTCCTTTTTATAATTATGTTTGGTCCAAATGTTCCACTAGTCATAAGTACTTTCTTCATGTGGATGTTATAACATCCTTGTTATATCACATATAACGAGCCACTTGTTATATCATTTGGTGCTTTTGTTTGTACAAGAAGCCACTTGTTTCCTCTCATGGTTGAAATTTAATTTTTCTATTGACAGCGCGCAGGTTGTCTTGGCAGCGCACTGGCTATAATGAAGAAATCATCAAAATATCTCCCTGTGAGTTTTTATGTCACTTGTAATCCTCAGTCATTCAGAGGAAATGATGGGTTAGCGTAAATATAGTTTTTGGTACTAGTCCAAACTTCTCTTATCCTTGAATTAGAGTAAAACTTTCCATTGCTGGCACAAAAAGGGGGCGTGAAAAGTGGAGCAAAGGGGTGTTCAATTCATATTCTAGCTTATGTCATGTCACTTTTGAATAACATACATGCAATAGAGAGTACGGAAACTTCATGTTTTGAAAAACAAGGAGTTTTTTGGTCCTTATTGCTGTGAAATTAAAAGTTTTCTCTTTCACGTCTTGAGAAGGAACTGCATATCTATAAATAAAGAATATTTAGTATATTTCACTTGAATAAACAGCTAAAGGGAGTGGCCGATCACAAAAACACCAAAAGGGGGTGCATGTGGATAAGCAGGGATCGGCAAAATCTTTTTCATTTATTGTTGCCAATTTAGTACAACGATGTCTATATTAATAGTCCATTGTCCCCTGTTTTATTCTTATGGAGTTGAATGGTTTCTATTGCACATGGATAAGGGAATAAATATACATTTGGTGTATGCAGGTTTTAGGGTGGTCAATGTGGTTTTCTGATTATGTCTTCTTGGAGAGAAATTGGGCCAAAGATGAGGAGACATTGAGGGTAATAGTAAATGCATACATTTTTTTCCTTCCTTCCTTTCAGACGGAATTTGAACTGCATTTGTCACAGGTCATCTTTTGTTTTGTGTTTACAAATTTCTGTTATTGTGTGCTGCAGTCAGGTTTTGAACATCTAAAGGATTTCCCCCAGCCTTTTTGGTTGGCTCTTTTTGTTGAAGGAACTCGTTTTACACAAGCAAAGCTTTTAGCAGCTCAAGAATATGCTGCCTCGGCTGGTTTGCCTGTTCCTAGGAATGTTTTGGTTCCTCGCACCAAGGTTAAAATTTACAACGACAACAATAACAATAACATAACCCATTTAGTCCTCAATAATTGGGGGTATGGGCGGGGGATGGATAGGAGACAGACCTAATCTTTGGCAATAAATGCACAAAGTGGCTGCTCCCAGCATACCACTGAAACAGATGGATTTGAGACAGACCTAACCTTTGGCAATAAATGCACAAAGTGGTTGCTCACAGAATACCACTGAAACAGTGGTCCCCCTATACTATCGAGTTTGCTGCGGAATTATGCCCTCAAATCAAAACCAAAAGACATCAGAGAGGACAGACCCAAGAATCATTTTGATTTATGTGCACATTACCATGCTTCTTTCATTCAACATCCAGAGCATTGGCGTTGCACAAATTTAATTGCATTTTTTTTTGTTATGTCCTAGTTTTAAGTGAATTTTTTTCTCTTGGCTCGATTACGAGTTAAAACTTAAAAAGGTTTCACACAGCCTTATTTTCTTTGTAGTTTCAGCAGGAATAGTAGAAATAGAAGTTGCATAATTATTCTTATCCACCATATTCTCTTTTAATAACATAGTTAAGCCATTTGGTGTCCCACTTGACATTGTTAGACGAAGGTCAAATTTTGATCATCTTGAAGAAAAACCCCAATAGTCCACCATACCCTGTAAGTAACAAAAGCATTTGGAAAAATGCACGGTGCATTATTTTCAAATGATTGACCCTCCAATTGGCCTTTTTACTTCTTGCTGACCACCATATTGCGTAAGTAATCAAAAAGCATTTGTAAAACATGCAACACTTTATTTTTAAATGGTTAAGCACTCCTATTAGACTTTATATTTCTTTTAGTAAATCATCTTTCAACACTTCCAATTTTAAAATTTGGCCATTCATGTCTAATATGCCTACCAAACAAATTTTTAGTGTTGCCTGCCTAGTATATATCCCAAAAAGAATTTGGGCCCCGAAGGGCTGGCCCAAGGGTTTTAGTGCCTAGGCCTAATCTAAAACTTGTGCTCTTAAGTGTAAACAATTAAACAATATTTACAACAACAATCACAATAAGAGAAAGATAAGACAATATAAAGTTTTACTAATCATCATATAAGAACACAAAATACGTCTCCAAATACATATCATCTCAAGAACGCATGAGTATCACTTGAATATTACCCATGTTGCTTTTTTAGAAGCAAAAGTATCAATTGAACTTGTATAATACACCTCTTCCACCATGTCATTTTCAATCGATGACATGGATAACCCCTTTAGTCTTTCCAAATGGACTTTATTTTTTGGTCAGGCCATTTTTTTTATTTATCAGATTGGGGCTCTTTTGTTTTTCCTATTGGGCTATAAAGATCCCTACTCAAGCCTAATAGTAAAAAAAATGGAATTTTTTTTGGGGTTTTGGATGCCCAAGGCCCATGCATCTTGGGCCTTGGGGTTGGGCTAGCCTTGGGGCCCCGATATCACGAAAAGTGATTGTGGGATTTCGGGCTGGCCATGGAAAAATCTATAAGCATTTTGAACTTGCCCGACTTAACTATGTGTAATTCCCAAGAATGCCTTCATAAAAGCAGAAGTTAAAGTTGAAACAAAGCTTTGTTAAGTTGATTCAGTTTATTGTAGTTGTATAATTATTTTCCTCTTATATCACTTTCAGGGTTTTGTTTCAGCAGTAAACCATATGCGGTCTTTTGTTCCAGCAATTTACGATGCTACAATGGCCATCCCTAAAAATGAGCCCCAGCCTACATTGTTGAGAATATTAAGGGGCAGATCTTCTGTGGTAAGGCGACAAGCATACTTAGTTTGATGCATCGTTGGGATTTCACTTATACTATTTACTTTCGAGTTTATGAAAATTTTATTTTCACCATTAACAAAAGGAAAAATAACTTCGGCCTATTGTAAATGCGAATGTGTCCCATTTTTGCAGATACACGTCCACATCAAACGACATATTATGGAGGAACTGCCGGAAACGAACACCGGCATTGCACAATGGTGTAAGGACATGTTTGTGGCCAAGGTAGGAATGAGGACATTAATGTTTGTTTGGTGGCCAAAGATAGATGTTAGTAGCATTTGAGTTGCTAGTTTGGTTTAAATTCTTTAACTGAAGGCAGAGTTGGATGCAAGTTAATAGAAAAGTGAAGACAAGAAACTTCATGAGCTAGTGTTTTGCTTTACCGCTAGATATTTTTCTTGTATTATTTGATAGACCTTGAAAGTTATTCGAGGATATTATGTTCCACTCATGTTTGGGGAGTAAAAGTATTTACAAGCATAATTACCGAATTTGGTGACTAAAGAATTTGTCCTTTTATTAAGGCGTTTTTTAGATCAATTTTTTCAATGAAATTTACCAAGCGGAAGGAAAAGGATGGGAAAAATAATAATAATAATAATTTAGCTTACTCCTTTCGTCATCTTATCTTTTACATTACATATTCTTCTCCCTTAAACCCTCCACAAATCCTTGATCTAGTTTGATTGCTTTATCTTGAGTTTATGCATGAACCAAAAGAATGTTCCATCTTTGTATAACAAATTAATAGATCAGCATGAAATTCCCTTACTGTCTCTTACATCCTATTTTGTCAATCAATTTGTGGTAAAGGCACATTTGACGCTTCATTTGAATTTATAGGATGCTTTATTAGAGCAACATCTTGTCAGGGACACATTTGGAGACACAAATTGTCAAGATATTGGTCGGCCAAAAAAGTCATTAGTTGTAAGACATCCTTCTTATGCTTTACACTGCCTAAATACAATTTCCCCCCATCTTTTTGCCTCCTCATTTTTTCTTATTCATACTGTAACTTTTGTTGTAGCAGGTTGTTATCGCTTGGTCATGTCTTCTTCTATATGGCAGCGTCAAATTCTTCGAATGGTTTTCCATCCTGCCTTCATGGGAAGTATTCACACTTTGTGCAACTTTTCTAGCAATTGTCATGATCATTATGCAGATTCTAATTGTATTTTCTCAGTCAGGACATTCTACTCCTCCACCCGTGGTACCACCACCAAACACATTGATGGATAATCTGCTTCAATAAGCCAACATATCATTCATTGAATTCAATTAGTTTCACCCAAAATTTGCTTTTGGAGAAGTGTGGATCCATATTTTACGATCAGATAACTGCCAAAAGTAAACCGTATATTCACTATAAAAGCATGTTATCTTCTTGTTGGAAAGTACTTATTGAACTTTGTTTCCCTAGGTTATTGTCTATGAGCTTTTTATGACTCGTATTCATTTGAGTTACCACATTTACTATGTTGATTGGCAACTGCAAGTGTGTATGTCTTTCCATTCTTTAGGCTATACTCGATTGTGTTTGCCAAGGAACTTTTGGATGAGAATGAAAAGATACGAAGATGAAGTGAAGAAGTTAGATATGTTTCAAAAATTCATGATCGAAACAGTCTTATATTTGATTGGAAATATCCAACCGCCTATATGAAAGGAGAACTTGCTCAATGATGGTCCAGTTGTGCAGGTTCTATGCAATTAGTGATTATTCTCGTGCAACTGAATAATTCTACCACCCTTGGGGCTTGTCCCAAGAGGGGGAAGGGCTTTGCCTAGATTTGGACAAGGTTCAACTCCTCTCCACAGCGGTACCAAGATTTACCTAGCGGGTCAGGGCAGTGGTTTGCTTCGGGTCACCAGGAGGTTTTGCCATATGGGTGGATCCATTTAGTGACCCTACTGTGGGGTGGTTCTTTTGTCATCCAAAAAAACACAGAATGACCTTGTTCGGTTTGGTCTTCAAAACCAGGTCCTACTTTTTTTTTTCTAGTAGGGCCCTTTGACTTTATGCCATTTTTTCTCCCATCCCCTTTTAGGACATACTGCACAAATTGTGCACAAATGGGTCGGTAGGGTCCATTTCAAAGTCTCATACAAATGATCCAAGCAGTACATCAGCTTTAAAATAATTTTTCAGTTGGCCGATGAGAAAATCAGCTCATTAAACGGCTTGGATAATTTTTATGGGACTCCAAAGGGAACTCACCAACTCATTTGTGCACAATTTGTACACTAGGATAGTGTCTCCTGAAATGGGAAGGAGAGAGAAAATGGCATAAAGTCAAAGGCCTCCGTTGGGAAAAAAGCTAGACCTGGTTTTGAATAACAAACCAAACAAGGTCAATAATAGTTCAAATTGAATGGTTAAAATTATTAGGGTTCTAGCGCACCAATATTCCTACATGGAATTGGATGTACAGAGATGGTATATCCATTTTCCTAGCCATGTTTGGATTTGTGTCACAAAATTAGACAACACATACCTCAAACACAAAGAGACACGATATTTACATGGTTCGGCAAATCACCTAGAGCAACATATTCTATTCTTTGGAGGAGAATACAATTCACTCACCCTAATTCCACTCTATTGTTTCTCTCTCTAATACCTTAACAATATCAAATTGCAAATAGGGGGAAGAGCTAGTACAAAGGAAGAGAATTATTTCTTGGATTCTTCTTCATTTATGGATCAAATTTCCCGAAGCTCCTATTGTCAAACTTGTGGGATGATGGAGATTTGAAGCCAATCACAAATTTCTCCTTCGACTAAACCCCAATTATGAAACATGTCTAGCCAAACCAAGTTTTGTACTCAAGTTTGGGCTTGAGCTTGGGTCATTTTCAAACAAGCGGAGGCCGGTTAATTAATTTACTAAATGAGCCTCTATAAAAGAACCAACCTAGACTGGAATTGGACATACACTGCCGATTACAGAGCTGAGCCTTAAGATGCTCATAAGCAGTTCAATTCATTTGCAGCCCTATTTTCCTCCCCAAAAATTTCATTTGTTCCCTTAGGTCTTTCATCTCAAACTCATGACTCAAATGAACCTTTAACTAATTTATCTTTACCTTGCTTTTGCATGCTGCTAGAATATCAACATATAAAATAAAATACATGAAAACCATCTGCAAGTTTTTCTAAAATACAGAATTACTACATGTACTTTTGATCAATCATGCAGTGGTCAACATGATTGAACCAATGTTGAGGCGATTGCTTCAAACTATAGAGTGACTTCTTCAAATGAAATATTTATTTGTTTCCCAACTTCTTTGAAACCATCTACCTAAGACATGAGGATCTCCTCCTCTGAACCACCATGCGAGAATGCTGTCTTCACACAAAGCTGAGCAAAATACGAATGGATGAATGCATCACAGCAGGGAGAATACTTTATTGTAATTGATTTTCTCATTTTGTGCATAGCCTTTGGCAACCAATCTGACTTTAAATCACACCCCATCTTTGGCAGCTTGACAATCCTTCTTGGTGAAAACCCCCCTATAAAAATCCAGATTTTTGAAACATTAATCAAATACTAAAAAGATATCTCCAAATGATTTCATTAGAAGAGACGATAAAATTCCAAAAGTCTTGCCAATTTGAATCACATTACAACATTTCAAAGTCAAAAGAAATTTTACAGAATACTCATATAATACAAATCTCAAAATATCTAATTAAAATTACAGAGCAACTAAGGGTAAAAGAATCATCATTCATCAATTCCTTCTTCGTCATCATGACCTCACAATCTTGGTGTGGTCCTTCTGTTCGGTCTTTGATACCTTGTGTGAGATTACCAGGGCAAGGTAGTACGGTGAACGATTAACGCTCAATAGCTAAACCCTACCTAAACCCATAACATACATGCAACAACAGAATATAGCATAAGGACATGCATGCAACATAATATATAATATGATGCAAATATATGATTCTTATTACTACTCTTTTTAACCTAAGTGAAATCCAGAATCTCTCCTTGAGTTCGTTCTACCCTGTAACCACCAGTGTTAGCTCCTCACAGTGTCATTTAGACTGCTCTTGCCTATTAAGGTCCCACTTGGAGCTACCAAGTTAGATACCTAAATCTACGAAACGGCTGACCACGCAGGGAAGGAATAAAAATCCCGAGTGCTCAATCCCCAACATGTGATGCAAGCAAATTATCATCAATAATCTCAAACCTATTCTCGCAACCAATCCCCATTGTGTCTTACCCAGGGTTGCATTTTTCAAACCTTTCCGGGTACCATGGTCATCCTTAACTCCAAAGTTTGCATTTTCATGTTATTCATAAATCCGTTAACTTAATCACGTCTACATATTACTCTCAGGACCGCATAGCACCCATGTACCTAATGTCCGACTACAATATCATTCACTGACAAAATTCACTTAGCAAGCATACTAATAATCAAAATTTAAAACAATGCCGGATGAACTCGAGTGATAATAATGAGGAGTCATGAGGTTCAGCAATGTAACGGGTGAGCAACATTTTATAAAATTTATGCACAACATTTCATAATTTATAAGCATCATTTAATAATTTACACATAACATTCCTATAAAGTCCACGACACCAAAAATTGTCAATTACATGCTATCTAGTTAAACTGATCATCGGTTCGGTTGGTTGAGAGGTGGGCCGAACAATGAGCTATTAAATAGATCGGGTCAAAGGTCTGATAGGTGGACTGATCAATGGCCGGTAGGTCGAGTTTTTGCAGTGGCGTCTTCGCTTGGGTTTTGGGGTGGAAAACTCCATTTTCGACGAGTACCCAAACTCTGGGTCGCATAAATCACTTACTAAAAATTCTAATCTACACATATACAAATGTATTTTTATTTAGGGAGGCGGATTTAGCTAGCTTACTTCCAAAGAACAAGCGACGGGTTGAAGAAAAAGGGACGGAGTGAGATGGTGGTTCGGTGGTGACTCGATTGCGACGACATGAGTTGATTTTTCTGGGTTATATTCAAGACTGGTTCGAGACTGGATTTTTAGGACAATGGTTGGGAAAATTAAAAGAGAAAAGGTGATGGAAATGGTGGTGATACGAGTGATATAGAGGAGAAAATGGGTGTAAGATTTCAATGTCTTCCTAATAGAAATATCTTTCTCTCACCTCTGCTATGTTCACCGAAAATGGAAAGCAATGAAGTGCTGGTTTCATTTTGTAGGAACTTTAGGTGTTGTTTGATAAAGCTGAAAGATGAAAACTAAAAACTAAATACTAAAAATAGAATGCTGAATTTGTTAAGCTTATAAGCTGTTTGATATGCATTGAATTTTAAGCATTGAAAAATAAGTTGTTTGATGTATACAAAGAGGTGAAGTATTAAATTCATTTATTTTCTTACTTTGCATTTTATAAATCCATAATGGAATGAAAACAAAATCAATAAATGAAAAACGTAAGTTTTATATACACAATATTGAAAAGATGGCTCAAAGATGTAGTTGTTGTTAATGGTCACTATGTAGTTGCGAAAATGGTGATTATGGTCGCTTGAGGATGGAGTTGTGGAGTGGTGGTGGTAGTGGAATACTAATGTGAGTTGTGGTAGTTGCTGCGACAGTAGAGTGATGTGGGAGTGCTAGTGGTGGAATCGTCGTGGTGGTGGACGAGGGAGGTGATGGTGAGAGTAGTTGTGGTGGAGAAGTGATGGTGATGGTGGTGTAATGGTGGTGGTAGTTGTGGTGGGAGTGGGGTGGTGGTGGTGGTGATGGTGGTAGGAATATTGGTGGTATAGTGGTGGTAGTTGTGGCAAGAGTGGCAAAGTGTGGTGAGAGTGGCGGAGTGGTGGTGGGAGTGGTGGTGGTGGGGTAGACGGCGGAATAGTGTTTGTGGTAGTAGTGGAGTGGCGATGGAAACGACAAAGTAATGGTGGTTCTGGCGATGGTGGTGGTATATTGGTGGTGGTAGTGGTGGAGTGGTGGCATCGTGGTGGTGTAGTGGTGGCAATGGTGGTGGTAGTGGGAAAGTAGTGGTGGTTGTGGTAGTGATGATGGCGGTAGTTGTGGTGAGAGTGACGGAGTGGTGGTAGCATGATTTGTGGGGGTAATGGTGGTGGAGCGGCAGAGTGGTTGCGGGATGGTGATGGTGGTGGTGGAGAGGTGGTAGGAGTGGTAGTGGAGGTGGCAAAAGATTATATGTGGTAATGGTGATGGTAGTAGAGTAATGGTAGTGTCTATAGCATTAGTGATAGTGGTAGTGGTGGAGATGGCAGTGATAGTAGAGTTGGGGAGATGGTGGTGGTGGTAAAGTGGTTGTGGTGGCAACGACAATTATAGTAGCGGTTGTGTAAAGCGCAGTGGTGAAGGAGAAAATGGTTAAATAAAAACACATACAAATTCAGCTACTTAATTTTTATGAACTTTTAAGTTTACATTTTAAGAGGCACTTAATCTCTTAAGTAATGTAAAATGTAGTTATCAAACCTACTTAATTACGTATTACTTAATTTATTTAGTTCTAAGTGCTAAATCTGTATTATCAAACAAAGCCTTAAATTTATTTTTCCCACGGTACAAAGCCTTAGATTGGTAGATGAATTGGTCAATATAAGTCCACGTAGACGAGACGATACAAATAGCTGTGAGGCTTTCGAGGAAAAGGAGTTGGGTGAGAAAATCTACACTAGTGCTAAAAGTCTTCATAGGATATTCATTTAGCATATGTAGGGGAGGTCAGCGCGAGACCACTTGTTGACTAGAGTCAACGTTGACCAACCAACGAGATTATGACAAGTGTCATCCAGGTGGCGCGGCTTCCACGTGACGCGTGGCACCCTCCGCGGAAGCAGCATTGCTGGAGGGGGCCACTGGCGCGGGATGGTGTCCGCGCGGGGGGGCCACTATTGCGGGACCCTCTTGTGCAAGGCGCCCCAGTGGCGCGCACTACATGCCCATCCAGGGCGGTGCTCGAGTAGCTGTGGGTCATCCGAATAGGAGAATGACCCATGGTTCAAGTGATTGGCGCGGCTCAGAACATGAGCAAGTATGCAAGAGGCCATCACCACTTAGCCCAGGTAATAATACCTGCTGCGGTCTAAAGGCAGGACCCCGGGGGCCCCCTGAGGCTTGGCTGCGGTATAGGCACGACCGAACAGGTCACGACCTTGCCCTTACGGGAATAAGGGAGATCTAGTGGCTTGGTGGCTAAAGAACAAGAGGATCGCCGCGCGGGGGAATGGCTCGCCCACAAGCGCCGCGTCACCGCTTAGCGGTGGTGGCGTCACCCGCACCCGGTGGGGTTATGCGGAAAGGACACGTGTTATCATATTATAGGATTACAGCCTGGCACATTGTGATTGGTCCATGGTGCCTATAAATATGTGACATTCCCTTTCGAACCCAGAGGTTGGTGAAAATCTTGGCATAAGCATTTGTCATTCTAGAGAGAGAAAAGGGTAATCATAGAATGAAGAACATTCCCTCTGATTCTTCCCCCATCTCCTAGGTCACCAAGGGTTTCCTCACGGATCAGACTGAGAGCATCTCACTGCCTTAGTTCTTTCTGTGCACACCTGCTCTATTCTTCACCCTTCCTCTAGACCACTCTATTCTCTTCTTTCTGTGTATTTACTGTTAACTATCCACACCTCTCCAGCTCATCACATTAGCAAGAACCACTACCTACATTCAGGCGACTCTGCTGGGGAGGTTGCTTAGTTGATGGTGAACACGAGAAGTGATCTACAAACTTCAACCATGGCAGCACCAACGAATCAAAATAACCCTGTTCTTGACGGCTACCCACTGGTAGAAGATGCTACATCTAGTCATGGAGGGAATGAAGGGGGAGCAAACCAAGGGGCACCAGCCATGGAAGTTTTCCATGCCATGCAGGCTGGAATCACACAGTTACAGACAACTCAGACACAGCTATTGGCTGCCATAGCAGGCCTTACGGAGGTCATTACTGCTGCTTTACCTAGGGCTCAACCGGCAGTGGCGACCCGCCAGATCCCATCTTTGGGGAAATCCACCCATCTCAGGCTTCCACGCAGCCGCGCAGCTCATGGGACTCAGAGGATGGCACCTTTAGCTGGTGGCCCAGGCGCTCAAGCCACCTTGCAGCCAGTGATCCCTGTTCACCCTGCTTTGCCAGAGAATCCTGGCCTGCAGACCACAGGAACTGGTTCTGTACATCAGCGAGCAGCATTAGGGGAGCATGCCGTGCCACAGGCGGTGACCCTAGCAGAAGTACAAGCCCTCTTGCAAAGAGAGAAAACCAAAGCAACTCTTCCCTCCCTCCCTAGCCCAGACATTCAGCCACCGTACCCCATGGCTATTCTCCAAATGCCATATCCCGAGGGATACATACCACCGAAGTTCGTGAAGTTTGACGGAAAAGAGGGTAATGCACAGGAGCATGTTGTGCGATTCATCGAGACCCTAGGAGCATTTTCTGGAGACACAAACCTCAGGTTGAGAGAGTTCTCCAAATCTCTAACCAACAGAGCTTATACATGGTACGTCAACCTCGCGCCCTACTCGGTGTCGTCCTGGGAAGACATGGTTAGTCGCTTCTATGCAAAATTTTTCCAGACACGCGAGAAGATCACCAGTTTGTCCTTGGTGAAGGAAACTCAAGGCCCCAGTGAGGACATTATCGACTACATCAAGCGGTTTCAAGACCGCGCAGTCGATTGCCTTGAACCAGTGGACGAGGAGTATTTGGTGGAAATATGCACATCGGCTCTGCGCTGATTATCGACCATTCTTGGTTAATGTCAAGATCGGGCGTTCGCGGCCTTACCGGCGGCATATAAGTTGCGCGCACACCGCATCTGACCATCGTAGCGGGGCGGTGGAAGCAAAGAAAGTCCCACTCCGTCGCCGCAGCTGCGACTTCCGCTCCTCCTTCGCGCAAGTCGCAGGGGGGACGAGGCAACGGCGGACATGCTAGCGGGCGCGGTGGATGGGGCGGAAGCAGTAACGGCCGTGGCGATTGGAAGAAGCAAAAAACGTACAAAGAAAGCTCAGGAGCCCCGGATTACCCTTGCAGCATGGAGGAAGTCAAAGCATTGGTGAAAGAGTGGATAGCGGATGGTGGTCTCCGCGCCGCCGATATTGCCAGGTCGCCATCGCTAAGCAGCATGAAGAAAGCCCTAACTATTGCATGTTTCACAGACACACCAAGCACCCCACCAGCGATTGCTGGACTCTGAAAAGAATTTTCAAGAAGAAAATGGACAACAACGAGTTGCGGATTACCACGAAGGCACAGGATGTGCGCACGCACCCCTACCCGGACCACGGGACGGCCAACATGGCTGAGTGTTTCGAGTTCATACGAGACATTGAAGAAGAGGATTATGGCTGTGAGTACGATTACAACTGTGATTATGAGCACAGTCAGGGGTTTGACCATGAAGAAGCCTACATGACGTCGTTTTACGACGAGCTTGATGAGATCGCTGGGTACGACACTCCAGCAGTGTCCCCTCCGGATCCAGAGAGCGGGGCTAAGATTTTGCAAAATAGCACGAAGTTCAAGCACTTTTACGATGGAATGGGGTTCACACCCAATGCGAGGTTTCTGATGACGAAGGCTATCATGGCCATCGCGCAAGAGGGTCATGAGGCTTGCGCGGCGCATGGGGGGTCCCTCCCTAGGACGATCAAAGACGAGTCAAGCGCAATTACGTTCTCTGAGGCTGATAGGAAGGTCCTGCACCCGCATAACAGGCCGTTGTATGTCACTGCGCGTGTCAACGGCGTGGAGCTGAAACGAGCCTTCATGGATGGCGGGGCATCCATTAACATCATGCCCATGTCAACGCTGCTAAAGGTGGGAATTCCAGAGGAGCGGATAGTGAAGTCCCTAATAGGGATAACAGGGTTCCAAGGGGACAAGAAGGAATCACTGGGGTATGTGATTGTCGACCTCGCAGTTGGGCCCATCCGTACTGCCACCAAATTCCACATTATTGATGCTCAGACGAATTACCACATCATCTTGGGGCGCAGTTGGATGCATCGCTTTGCAGTCATTCCGTCCAGCTATCATCAATGCCTGAAGGCAATCTGGGCTGGTAAGAAAGTGACAAGCTTGACATCGGAAAAGCCGTTTGAAGTGAGTGAAGCACACTTGTCAGACTCGGTGTACTTCACCGAAATGGAGGAAAAGCCGAGTGCTGTGGTGGCCAGGTCATCCGGTGTAAAACTGCCCAAATGGGAGGACATTAAGGATGAGGGAGAGACTTCCACGAGCAAGAGAGAGCCAGTTTCCGAAAGCGCCTCAGGCCCAAGGAAGATTACCAAGGTCAAAGAAGGAGGGAAGACAGTGTACTGCTTATGACGGGGCGGCGGGCCAGACACCTCGCACCGAGCATCTGACCCGCGGTGCCTGGAGGCAATGGGAGCTGAGACAGATGAGATGGTCAAGCCAGAACCAGCCCCGGAATGCATGCAGGACGGACCGAAACCACAGCCAGAGGTATTAGAAGAAGTTGACCTCCGAGTAGGTGATGGTACCCCGCGTCCTGTCTTCGTGAGCGCGGCGCTCGATGTTGGGATGAAAAAGCAACTCATTCAGCTATTGCGACGATACAGCGATGTATTTGCTTGGCATTATGAGGAGATGCCCGGGCTAGACACCGAATTGGTGGCACACCATCTGAACACTTTTCCGAATTCTCGGCCGGTCAAGCAGGGCGCTCGCAAGTATCAGCCAGAACTCGAGGAAAAGATCAAGGAAGAAGTCGAGAAGTTGAGAAAGGCTAGATTCATTCAGCCTATACAGTACCCTCTCTGGCTTGCCAACATTGTGCCAGTGAAAAAGAAGAACGGGCAAATACGCGTATGTGTTGATTTTCGCGACCTCAACAAAGCCTGCCCGAAAGACGAGTTCCCATTGCCGCACATCGACACGCTGGTAGACTGCACCTCGGGGCACCAGCTGTTCTCATTCATGGATGGATTTAGCGGGTACAATCAGATCAAGATGGGGGCTGAGGACGCAGAAAAGACCGCATTCCGGACGCCGCTAGGTAATTTCTATTACACTGTCATGCCTTTTGGCTTGAAAAATGCTGGCGCGACGTACCAACGCGCGATGACGGCAATCTTTCCGCGATATCTTTGCATCACATTGTCGAGGATTACATCGATGACCTGGTCGTTAAGTCGAAAGAGAAGCTTGACCATTTGAAGCACTTAGAGACAGTGTTCGAGAGGTGCAGAAAATTCAAGATGAGGATGAACCCACTCAAGTGCGCGTTCGGGGTCGCGTCAGGAAAATTCTTGGGGTTCTTGGTCCATAGACATGGAATAGAAGCAGATGACGCCAAGATAAAGTCTATCAAGGAAATGCCCCCTCCGCACTCCCAGCGGACACTCAAGAAGTTTTTGGGACGGGTATCGTATTTGCGCAGGTTCATTCCAGCTCTCGCGGAGATCTCGGCACCCTTCAAATGACTTGCTAAAAAGGAAGGCAAGGTTGAATGGAGCGCTGAGCACCGGTCGCATTTGAAAGAATCAAGGCCGGCCGACCTCACATGAGACCATGATTGCACCCCAAAAGGGCAAACCCCTAATTCTCTACCTGACATCCACCCCGAGATCCATTGGGGCCTTACTTGTACAGGAAGTGGATGGCGCAGAGAGGCCAGTGTACTACATCAGCAGAAAAGTGCAAGGAGCAGAGGAGCGGTACACGCCGGTGGAGCGACATTGCCTGGCGTTAGTGTTCACAGCACAGAAGCTGCGCCATTACTTCCTGTCATTCAAAATAAACCTTGTGACAAGGAGTGATCCAGTGCGCTACTTGCTATCGAGACCAGCTCTTTCAGGGAGAGTGGCCCGTTGGCTCTTAGCCCTGGCAGAGTTTGAGATATCATGTGTCCCTCCCAAAGCAATTAAATGTCAGGCACTGGCGGATCTACTTGCACAATTCCCAAGCGGACAATGCGAACCCGTTCAGAAGAGCCGCCGAGGGGGATGGTTTGAAGCATTAGCGGCGCGTGGGGCCGCATGGACGCTTAAGCCGGCGGGGCCGGGGGCTGCCGGGGAGGCTAGAGTAGTGCCTTGCCCCGGCCGCGGATGGTCAGCGCGAATACCTCGCGTACAAACTAGCCTTCCAGTGTTCAAACAACGAGGCAGAATACGAGGCCTTAATCTTGGGACTCCTGGCAGCCATTGCTAAAGGCATAAAAATCCTCAAAATTGTGGGGGATTCAAAACTTGTAATTCTGCAAACTAAAGGCACCTTCGCATTGAAAGAGCCGACTCTCGCCCCGTATAGGGCTACAGTTCAAAAGCTGATGCAACGTTTCGATAAGGTGGAAATTGTTCACAAGCCCAGATCAGACAACAGATTTCCCGATGCTCTTGCCACGCTGGGGTCGGAAGGTGAATTCAACGAAGAAAAGATAGCCATCGAGATTGTCAAGAGGACCGGCCCATCCGTCGCCGATGAAGTAACAAAAGAACAAGCCGCAGAAGAGTGGCAGGAAAAGATAGTGAAGCAATTGGCAACAGGGCAAGGGGACTTTCCCTTGACAGAATTGGCACAATTCACCATGATCGGGAAGAAGTTATACTACCGCGGCCCTCAGGGGTGGCTCGCGCGGTGTATCGGATCAGAGGAAGCTAAGAGCAGGTTGTGTCAGATCCATGACGCAACTTGTGGAGAAAATGATGTCTCTCTATACCGAAGGGTTCAGAGACAGGGATATTATTGGCCTAGCATGAAGAATGACTCCGCGGAGGTGACAAGGAATTGTGAAAAGTGCGTCGTAGCCACGTCAGCCCAAGAATGCTATTTCTCGGTAGAGCAGGATTGGAGGCAGAAATACATTGATTACATCAATAAGGGCGCGCTACCCGTGGAAAGGGAATATAGGAGGCAGATTAAAATGTCCGCGACACGGTTCTTTGTAAAGGATGGAAGCCTCTACAGAAGAGCCCTGGATGGCATCCCTCTACGATGCCTTTCCAATGAAGAAGCAGAAGAGGTGCTGTACAAGGCTCACGAGCTTGAGCATCGTGGGGACGAAATTATATGAGCACATCATCCACTTAGGATATTCTTGCCGCATGAATGGAGTCCGACGCTAAAAAGCTCATGTCGCGCCGTTGTCCGCATGCCAAAAATTTGGAAATTTGGTCCATCGCCCATTTGTTGAGTCGCGACGCGATTCGCGCACCCTATCCCTTCTATACTTGGGCAATGGATCTCGTTGGGCCCATTTCCCCGCACTCGCATAAGCACCAATGGATTTTAGCTGCAACGGAGGTCAGCACTAAATGGGTGGAGGCCATTCCCTTAAGAATGACGGTAGCGGCCGCGGTAGCTCAATTCATCAAAGAAAACATCATCTGCAGATTTGGCATACCAAAGGTCATCCTATCTGACAACGGGACCCCGTTTGTTAACAGGGACGTGGGTACATTGCTCCAGTCCTACTCCATAGAGCACCTGACTTCGACCCCATATTATCCACATGGGAATGGCCAGGCGGAGGCCACGAACAAGTCAGCGAGTGCGCGTGCGAAAGCAAGTTCTTTGGATGAGGGGGGACATGGTCGGGACCATCACAGTCACCGCGCTCACGGGCCTACCGCGATGGCCAAGAGAAAGGCCACTTGAACTAGTCCCTTCAATTTGGTCTATGGTGCGGAGGCGGTACTCCCGGTCGAGCTAAGTGTTCCCTCCGTAGCGCCTGGCCCCGTCGCGAAGCCCTTTGCCAGTGAACGGGCAGGGGACACGGAAGCACTTGAAGAAAGGCGAGAGCTTCGCCCGCGGATCATCAAGCCAAGTATTGGGAATGGAGTGTCAAGGTTCTACAACAAAAGCGTGGTATGCGCGGGAGTTCAAAGTTGGGGACACAGTGCGGAAATATACAACGGATGTAATGAGGAATGTTAAGCTCCCCAAATTCACTCCGAGATGGGAAGGTCCATACCATGTCATCCACGCAGGGACAAGTGGGCATTACAGGCTATCCAGGGTCTCTGATGGGTTCCTAACGGGGCCCATTAACATTAAGTTCATGAAAAAGTACTATCCCTAAGTTATTCATGTTTGATCTTTTGTAAGCCCTTTTATATTGTAAACCTTTGTTTCATTGTAAATGCGAAGTTAATGAAATACTTGTTCAATTAAATAACCTACTGTAAACCGGTTCTATGTGGTGACGGATAAGTGATAATCTTGATGTAAATGCCAAGGAACATGCATGAAAAGAATTGTGCAAGAGCTGAATCAATACCAAAACATAAGTTTATTCAAATTGTGGTCAAGTCTACTACAAAAAAAAAAAAAAAAAAAAAAAAGAAAAGAAAAGAAAAGAAATACAGCAAAATCATGGTAAAGGCTCAGGAAACAGGCCCTTAGTCACAGGGTCGTCCCTCTCGAAGATGTCACCGCCAGCAGCTTCATATTCTTCCTTCTCGCGCAGAAGGACCTCAAGTTCGGCTTGACGATCTCGCAGTTCCGCCTGCCCCTGCGCAAGCATCGCCCGCGCCATATCTATCTTCTCCTGCGCTCGGTTGATCTCCCTTTTCTTTGCTTCTACCCGAAGGGGGAACTTGAAGGCTCGGCGAGAATTGTACATACGTTCCAAATGGGCTATAAGCCAGCCGACCTCCAGACCTCCCAAATCTTGGAGATCAAGGAGGGTTCCCTTCGAATCCTGCAGGGACAACTCACCAAATTTCTTCAGAGGGACAGTCCGCAGAGAATCGATGATCTCAGCCAGGCGGTCTAACAGCATTCCCCCCCCTAGGGCACTCCTTGCCCGGACATTCGCAAAAGTCTCTGGATGAGTCCGCAGAACCGTCTCCAGTGTAGGGAGATTGTTGCTGACAATACGAAAAGACAAGAAAGGTTTCATGAACTCGGGAACTGGGGATGGTACCTCCACATGACAGTGAGAGTCGCTATAATCAGAAGGGGATTGATGCTGCTGCTGTTGTTGTTGCTGCGGTGCCGCGGACCCTGCTCCTTCCGAGCTTTCCTCATCCAGGTGGATGGGTTCTTGCTGCGCTGCGGCCGTTGACCCAACATCCCCCTGCGGATCACTTTCGACTTCGGCCGCTATCATCCCCTTCTCGGATGTCCCGCCTCGGGAATAGCTGGGGAAGTCGCCGAGCCGTGGCTCTCCGCTGAACGGGCCGACACCCGATGTTTGTGCTTGGTGAACGCTTCTGCTTGGCTGACCACGATACTCCCCGAGGATCCACAGCAGATTCCAACTCTGCAAAGTTATCTTTGAACAATTCATGAATTATAGGATCAACGGAAGTCGGAACAAATTCTCCTATACTATGGATGGTGCGCGGCCCGGAGCTTGGCCCCACATGAATATCGTCCCCAATATTCTGAAATGTGCTGGAAGAGTCATGATGATTACCTTTCTCCGCTGATAATGGCGTTGGCCGGTGAACAGGTGAGAGTCTTCCTCATTGTAAACTCGCCGAATAGGGCCGCATAAGTTCCTGCTCAAAACCTTGGCCGAAACCTTTGGAGGAGTCCTCCGAGCTCTCCTCCCTCTGTGGCTCTTTTCCAGGGCGCCCCCCAGAACGCACTTCCCCTGCCTCAGCAACGCCCGCGGCATGCGGACCCAACAAATCAGCAATAGGGGGACTCACCCGTTCCCCAGACTCAATCATCCGCAGAAAGCCTTGCCTCTCTGCCTCCTGTGGGTGCGACCCTTCGGCAATAGTATGAATTGGCGCGGAGGTGGGGTGGAGAACCTGTTCCACCGCGATGCCACGCCTTCTGCGCAGTATGATTGATTGGGAGGTTGTCACCATTCTTTGTCACTATCAATTGGTTGTCGAGCCGGGTAGGTCCCGCGGCGTGGCCATGACCCAAGGCCCTGGCGAAGCCGTCAGAGTCGCATGGTCCGCGGTCGTGAGTCCTGACCCGGCTCACTAGGCTCCGGAGAAGACCTGACGCGCTCACCAGTGACCGCCTGAAAAAGATTAGCAATGGCAAATGAATCAGTAAATATAAAGACAGGCAAAGATATGAGCAAAAATAGATAACAATAAATCGCATACCCTGTGTAATCTGCGACGCGTAGCTGGCCGGGCAGCCTCCTCAACCTCCTCTTCACCCCCTGGGGCCTGGGCCCTTGCCCGGATCTAACGCTTAACGGTACCGCCACCGGTATCACTACCGCTGGCTCGAGGGAGATTTGAGATGCCCTCTGTCAAGGCTGGCCGACTCAAGACGCAGCGCCATCTCCGGGTTGTGGCTTGGGAGAATGTAGGGTGGAGTCTGGCTTGAAGATGACGCGGGCTGGGGCCTTAACTGCGTCGCCTTGCACAAATGCGTAGAAAGAGTCCAGGTTCCTGCGCCAATGAAGGCGAAATTGTGTTGAAACCAGTGGAGGGCCCAGAGACTTCGGAAAACGCCAGAGGCTGACCCCGGCCAAGATAACATCTGCGTAAGAATGCAGAAACTGATTGTAGGCCTCTTGGAATTCTAGGGGTTTAGGCCCCGCCGGTGGGCACCACCAATCAGCCTAACCGGGCGCGCTACCCTGGCTCCGGGTCTCAGAAACCATCGCCTCCCCATTTCACCGGCACCAATTGCGGGCAGGTGGGCCGGGCGACTCAAGCAATACACCCCGGCGAGAAGGTTCCGTTTGCGAAGATCGGTACGGGAGAAGTCAACCTCCCCTGGAATGTCTGGAACATAATTGCAGACACCGTCCAAAGTCTGCGTATATGGGCGCGGATAGAAATGACGCTCATCATCCAGGTATTCGTCCCAAAGCTTGGCTGTGGATGTGTTGTTCCAACGAAGAATGATTGGCCACAGAGGCCCCTCGGGGTAAAACCGCAGACGCCTCGTCGCCGCCCCTTTCCTTCCCCGACGCCCCTCGCGGCCCAAAAGCGGCACAGATTTCTGCGCCGCGAACTTCCTTGCCTTAGGGGCCACAACTGGGAAATGTTCGTACACCAGCGCAGTCAAGAACTGGGTGTGGACCATAGAAGTGATGTCGTAGCGGCCGACTGAACGCTCAAAATCCGCGGATATGCGGTCCAGCTGCTGATAGAGATGCCCAAGAAATAAAGGGCCCAGAGGGAGTCTGTCTCCCTGGGCCATCCGCACCGCAAGATGAAATGTGAAGTCGCTGGGTGCGTCGATGGGGAAATCCGGCAGTATGAAGAATGAGAGGAAAAATGCAATGAAAGCGGGCAAATACAAGTCACCTTTATACTCTGGCCCCTCGATTGCCTGGCGCGCGGAACTCCCGGTTGGCGCGGGCTGGAGATCCTTGAAGAAATGCCGAATCCAAGATCCCCAGGAGGTCTTCTTCGGGTCAGTCATGGCCCTGCGGCTTCCATTCCTGTCCCACTGAGAACCCCGATGGCCCGCAGCTTTATAGGCCAACTTAAGACGGGCCACTGATTCCTGATCCGCACGGCTTGCCTGCGTGGGCTCGAGCCCCTGTCTGCCGCGCAAAGAGAGATGTAGGAGTGCACTGGTGTCCTGGAGGGTAGGTCCAAACTCACCCCATGGGAACACGAAAGTGTGAGTATCGCTACTCCACCTCGACATCAGAAAGTCGAGGTTCTCGTTCCTCCGGCTTAGAGTAAGCACCTGGGAGATCTTGAGGGGCTCCAGGAGATGAGTACGCTCAAGAATTTGCTTGTACGAGTCGTCCTCAATCACCTCCGTAACCCATTCACTCCAACCGGCAGGGGGGGCGGAGAGGGTGGGGAGTACCGGGACAAAGAGAGAAGGGAAAATCCCCTCTCCGCCGGCTTAAGAATGGACGAGGGTGGCACCATATCCCCATCCTCCAGCGGTGCCTCCGGATGAATGCACAGAACGTTGGCCAGCTCACCACCCTCTGGACTGTAGGACTCTACCCTCTGCCAGAAAGGGTCGCCCTTGCCATGAAAGTACGGGGCCCTACGCCATTGATCGGCTGAAGGAACCGGACCCCCAGGAACCGTGGGTCTGCCACCTACCACCTGTTCACCACGAGTCATTTTGACAAAAGGAGGGTGTAGTTCTGAATGTAGAAGTACGGGAGTTGTAGAATATGAGGGCCTAAAGGGGTCTGGTTTTCGGAGGAAGAAGGAGAGGAAGGAGAAGAAAGCTTTTAGAGAGAGAGGCTCGAGGATTCAGAAACGAAAGTGAGAAAGACGGCGGGAAGCGGGGGTGAGATATTTATAAGAACGGATGGGCCCCCCAACGTCACAATCAAGTCGCCGTGGTTCAGCCGGAAGCGCTTCATAATGATGACCTCGATGATGAAACGGAACGCAAGGCCAACGACCGGGCTCAAATTTAAAAGTTGTCGAAAACGGACAGATCGGGCCACGCCACGCCAGGGAAAGCGCTGCGGAGAGTCACGCCACGCGACTAGCTGTCCCACACGCCAAGGTGGGGCCGCTGTAGGGAGGGGTCGAGACCACTTGTTGATTCAGGGAGTCAACGCTGACCAACCAACGATTATGACAAAGTTGTCATCCGTGGCGCAAGCTTCCACGTGACGCCGTGGCACCCTCCTCGCGAAGCGCGATTGCCGAGGGGTTAATCGGGCATGGACGGTGTCCGCGCTGGGGCCACTACAGGGACCCTCTTGTGCAAGGCGCTGCTGGCGCCGCGACTACATGCCCATCCAGGGCGGTGCTCGAGTAGCTGTGGGTCATCCGAATAGGAGAATGACCCATGGTTCAAGTGATTGGCGCGGCTCAGAACATGAGCAAGTATGCAAGAGGCCATCACCACTTAGCCCAGGTAATAATACCTGCTGCGATCTAAAGGCAGGACCTCGGGGGCCCCCTGAGGCTTGGCTGCGGTATAGGCACGACCGAACAGGTCACGACCTTGCCCTTACGGGAATAAGGGAGATCTAGTGGCTTGGTGGCTAAAGAACAAGAGGATCGGGCGACTGGGAATGGCTCACCGCCACAAGACGTCGCCACCGCTACGGTGGTGACGCCATTCCCAGACGGGCCGTTGTACGGAAAGGACACGTGTTATCATATTATAGGATTACAGCCTGGCACATTGTGATTGGTCCATGGTGCCTATAAATATGTGACATTCCCTTTCGAACCCAGAGGTTGGTGAAAATCTTGGCATAAGCATTTGTCATTCTAGAGAGAGAAAAGGGTAATCATAGAATGAAGAACATTCCCTCTGATTCTTCCCCCATCTCCTAGGTCACCAAGGGTTTCCTCACGGATCAGACTGAGAGCATCTCACTGCCTTAGTTCTTTCTGTGCACACCTGCTCTATTCTTCACCCTTCCTCTAGACCACTCTATTCTCTTCTTTCTGTGTATTTACTGTTAACTATCCACACCTCTCCAGCTCATCACATTAGGAAGAACCACTACCTACAGCATAAAAGCATAAATCTATAAGTATAATTATCGTTATAGAACGTAAAAATATTAGTACACATATATACACAATGTATAGTGTCCACACACACAACTCTTACGCACACATACAAAGTTTTATGAGAAATCGTTTTAAAAAAATGCAACTATGTGAAATGAAATTTTATGAATAAAAAGATTATTCAAAATTCGGACCGTTACGCCCTCCCCTCACAAACAATTAAATTTTGACATTGAGATGGGCATAAGCTCCTATGTCAAATTGTTGTAAAGAAACTGCATTTCCTCAACCCATTTATGTGAAAGGACTACATTGCTCACTTTGTCATTTCAATTGACTGATTATTGTCAGTGCATAGTCCATAGTCTTCATCTAAAGGGAAGGAGGGAGAGATTTGGACCCTTCCACTAGTTGGAGGGGGCCGAATTATAAAAGAAATCTTCGTCCAATGATTTTTTTCAATAGTTGTTCTAAGTTTTTACGGAATTTTTTTGATAAATTGAAGAATTAATCTTGAGTATTGTTGTTATCGTATCGTTCGATAAATGTAGTATCATTATCGCATGGTATCATTCACCATAATTTAGTGTTCTCAAAATGAAAATTGTTCTTACTTTTTAATTATTTTCAAAATTTTTATAATTTTTCTTAAAAATAATGATAAAAATATGCAAAATATACTCCAAAATAGGAAATTGAGGTGGCTAGGGCCACCCCCGGCCCCTATATGGCTCCACCATTGTCTTCCACAACTGTATCGAACCTCATTTCCTGTTGTTCGCTCATGGTACTATTGTTGGCCCTAGTATATTACGTCAAGTACCGAAGGAGAAGGCGGAACAAGTTGAAGATCAGGAGCTAGTGGAAGACTGGAGTTTCAACTTGAACAATTAGGGAACCCTATCATCTTTATTTTGTGTTGGATGAATGCAACTTATTTTCTCAACTAATACTCATTTACTGCTGTAGTCAAACTACGTTATCTCAGCTAAATCCACTACTTATTAGTAAAATCTTTTGGCAAATGTTAATGCCAAAACCGTTTTTTATTGCGCCAAAATTTCCACGCATAAAATGTTTGTACCCATGTGCAATGTACATGCCTTTTATGCATTGGAGTTTTGACATAATCAAAAACAGTTTTGGCATTCCCATCTTTTTTTTAAAAAAAATCTTTTCTATGTAAATGAATTAAATGATGCTTCTGAAAAATTGGGGCATTACACCGAATCAAACTCATTTATTAAATTAAAAATTCTTCATTTTCAAAATTATTTATATCTGATATCAACTTATTAATCTTCAGTCAGTTTTAATTTTGACAGCTTACCTATGACGGTGTTACTATTATTTTGGGACAACCCCATTTGGTCATTTTTTTATGCTAACTTATATTCTAGTTTCTTAAACTTCCCCTTTTAGCTGTCTAAAATATGTTGGAAAACAGTATCAGAAAAATAGTAATCGACAATTTTATTTCTGAAAAGAACACAAAATTACAGAATTTGAAATAATGAATAGAAAAGTTGTAAAGGATCAAAATAACCAAGCCAAGACCCATGTTTCACACGGTATCCTTAAAACAAATTCGCCGCCTCACAGCCTCACCACGGGTGTTTGAGGTTTTGTTCGGCATTTGCTTTCCAAGATACAGTGGCTAAAACCGATCAATCAATAACACCAACAGGATTGTCCTGTCAAACGAACAATTGCCTGTTCTCTCTCCCACTAAAAAATAAGAAGTATTTTTGGTGTAGCTGTTGTGTGTTTTTGTGCGTTCAGAGAGCTACTACGACCAACGGATGAGGTGGATATAAGGATCCCAATTTTTGCCGCCCAAGCACACGGCCACACGGGGCAGTTTCCAGATTTTCATAACTTCATAGACCGCGACTGTCGTGTGCTTGTAAATACTCTGCACTCCCTCTCCCTCAACCGCTCCCACACCTCCACCCCTCTTCACTCCTCCCTCCCTATTGCACAGAGCTGCTACGCCAACCACCACCCCTCCTCCTCGTCCTCCTCTCTCTTTCTCTCTCTCTCTCAAATCTACCACGATAATCACTGCCCCACGGAACCGCCGAAGTTTGAACTTGCTGCAAATACAGTTCTGAACTCAATCCAGGTAAACGACCTCTGCTATTCTCTCTCACTCCCCCCACCCCCTCGGGTTTTTGTTTCCTCTTTTTCTCGAATTGGGATGTGCTTTCAACTTGCATTCTACATGTTCGACAAAATGTTTGAGAGACGCCCATGTTTCATTTGTTCAATCCATTTGTTTAATTTTGGGTTTGCTAAATTTTGGACACGATTTGGGACACTGTTATAGCATATATTTAATATCTCCTGGCCTTATTAGGGGCCTCTTGCTGAATTTCCCGCTGCAATGCTTTACTTGATAGTTATATTTTAATTCCTTACGAATTGATCTAATTTAAGCTATGTTACATGAACGACATAACTTCATAAGAGAATTCAGTAGAGGGAATAGAGGGACCAACGAACCAACTCACGTGCGCAGTTTCTCCACTTATTGGCAAAAAATAAAAAATAAAATTCACCAATAGCCCCCATAGCCATTTGTTGTAGCAAAAGAGAGCTACACACATTTGAGTGTGGTGTTTGTTTGGAATAAATTTCCTGAGGATGCTTAGTACGTCTTTGGAGCTTTGTTCTAGTGGTCATGTTATGTTGGTTGATACATTTCAAGAAATGAAAAGGACTAAGCTTTCATTTCACCAATAAATTTTGTGTTTGATTTAAACATAAACCTTGAAAACCTTCCAAAAGTTAAGAAATTTAATCTTCATAAAGTAAATGAACATTTTCTTCGTTTGTAGTTATATTATTTGCAAAGACAAAGAATCAGCCAGGGGAAGCTCTCCTTCTGCTGCATGTTCATGGTATAAGACATGATTTGACATTTTGTTGACTATTTTTTGAATTGGGAACTGAGGAGTCATATGACAATAAAGCATCTTCCAGAATGAAATTGGAAGATTGGGATATGTCGGTAGTTGTCGATTTTTGGTGGTTGTTTCTGATTTTAAAATCAATAAAAAAAAATGACATACATGTGTAGTTGTGTACATATTCTGATGATTTTGTTTCTCTTTCCAACCGTTATGTGCATAGAAGGAGCCTACAAGCCCAATTTACTATTACACCTATACAACGGTTAATTTTTTAACTGTCTTGCTTTTGCAGGGAGTGAAGCGAAAGTTGATACGAGGACATTTCACACAATTATGATGAGGAGTTTTGGAGACTTTCCTCGTTACTAGGCTCTGGGGATGGACTTTTTTAGGGGCGACTTTCAATGTCTTCTTTTCTTCTTTTTTTCTTTCATGAACATGACATGCTTTTCTATGTTTGTTAACTTTTGTACATATTTCTTTGTACAGAACATTTGGCTCCAGTTTGTTTGAATAGTGGTGAAATCTGCTCGCTCTCTCTCTCTCTCTCTCTCTCTCTCTCTCTCTCTCGTTTCCCTTTCTGCATAATGATAGCACCACACATGTCGACCTTTCTTCTTCTAAAGGTATTAGTAGCATATTTATTGGCCGATAACTAATTTCTCCTTGCCCGGAACTCAAGCGACTCCTACGTATTATAGCACTACAAAATTGGCCTTCGACTGTGGTGATGTGGAATGGAGAAAAAGCTTCTCAGAATAGGTTTAGTATGATCAAAATTAAGATGCAACATTTGAGAATGAATCCGACCACGTGTACGCACAAAGGTGCACAGATCATGCACGTACACCACGCGGGGCCCCCACTGCGGGCCCCAAAAAAATTCTTAAAAAATACCATAAATTTTAAAATATTATTTTATGGGGCTCCGTAAAAAATTAGCTGAATTGGATGTCGGCAAGTATGTTTTCTAGATTCACAGGGACGAATCTGCTCCGTGTGTGTACGTGCACAATTTGTCCGTGCACGTAGATTTTTTGTTTGACAATTTTGTTGTTTTGGGAAAAATTGGTTTTGTTTACCCATTAATGTTTAGTGCTATTATTCACAATGTCGTTCTCTAACTTTTGTGTTCAGAAAAATTAAGCAAGAGCACAGAGCGTGTCCGGCAGGGTAGGGCTTATCTTGATCATCCTCAAGTTACAAATGTGCAGAACAAAAGGTTAGTTTCTTCATTATTAACTCTTTGAGCAGCATATTCGTGATTGAACTCTTTGGTATACCTCATTTTCTTAAAAAAATAGTGATTGATTTTAATCTTTGAGTAGCATATTCGTGGGAATGTGGAATGTAGGTGGAAAATCACTATCAAGTAATTTGAATCTAGATGATTGTAACGACCCCGATTTTTGGGTACGTTAAATTTATTAAAAGAAATAATAAAGTTTTACAACAATATTCCACTATGTAAAAATACATTAATCTCCTTTCCAAGTACAATTATTCACTACTAGGTATGCTAGGGTTATCTCTACTTTTTGGTATGGTCGTCAACTCTGGCGGTGTCCTCCTTAGCTCCGTAGGCCTCCAAACTGTAGTGCTTCTCCTGTTCATCTCCAAAGTCTAGCATAATACGTCCGAGTCGCAAAGTAACATCATAGTATTATACCAGGGTCACACGAAGTGTAACACCGTGAGCGATAAATCACTCAATAGCTACTCTAACCCACCCAACCCTTGCTTAACATACACGTACAACATATATGATTGAAAAGCAGTAATTAAAGGAATTAAACAGGAGATAAATCGTAGAACAGAAATTAAACACATAGCTGATTTTGTTACTAGCCATTAACTTACATGTTCATCTAAGTTCTCAACCTAGAGAACTTTCCTCCCGGTTAACCACTAAGGAATATGACCAAACTGTGATATACTCCCCCCTTGCTTACCCTAACTGGGAGCCCCGACAGAAGGTATAAGTTACTTACTTAATCCAACCGTCAGCCGCCTCACAAGGATGAATTTCCCAGGGACTGACTGTACCACTGGGCTACGAGTGACAACTGTCAGCTCCTATAGGTATATAGCCATGACTCAGTCTATAATACATCCATCATTTTAACGCCTCAGAATTCAAATGAAGCAAATCACAGAGTGTCATACCCTAGGGTTTCGAAATCCTGGCAGTCTGCCAAATATTCCTCCAAAACAAAATCACTTGGCTGACTGCCATTCAATAAATCTCGGGGTGACTCCCCATAATCAATTCATCACTTGGCTGACTGCCATTCAACAAATCTTGGGGTGACTCTCCATAATCAATTTCATTTCACTTTTCCATTAACCATATCGTCTATGTGATATCCATGTACTATCACCCAACCCGGGAACCTAGTTGTCCATTCTAACATTCAACACGTTAATGGAAAGTGCACTTAACAGCAGAAGCAAAACGATAACAATATCTCAAGGGTCACAACCAAATATCTCAATTCACAAGTTCACGAAATTCAAGTAATCGAAAACCAGGGGTCTAAACGTAATAAATTCAATCTACAGGGGCCAAAATGTAATTTACTACACTATTGTGGTCAAAATGTAATTTAAAGGAAGAAGGGTTCGCCAACGTCATTTTAAGTAAGTACAAGGGTGCCCAACATAATTTCACGACTCTAGGGTCCTTAGTGTAATTTTACAAACTCTGGGGGCCTTTTTGTAAAATAACATAATACAAGGGCAAAATGTAATTTTGCCACCGACAAGGGTAAATACGTAAAAATACTTTATTTTGGTTAATAAAGTCCTAACTTGTCACAAAACGCAATTCCTTGATTTTATTACTAAGTACAAAACTACACATTATGCAATTTACACACACAAGGGCAAATGGTAATTTTACACCCGAAGGGCATTCTGTTTATTTCGTTAAACTCCTAAAATTTCAGTAGTGACATTTAGATTATAAAAATAGGTTTCGTAATTGACACACAAGTACGCACGCCAAATTTCACAAAATTACACTTTAAACATCTAACTTTAACACAACAATCAAGAACAAGGTTAAGCACAATAATTTTATGGAGAAACTCATATAAACAGTTATTAAAGTATTAAACATGCTTAGAATAATTAACAACATGAACCACGATCTAGAGTTTACTAAGCACGAAAATAAAGTTTCGCGTACATTGCGTTTTGGCTCGGGTTTCGTGAAACCCTTGAATTGGGGCTTTAACCCATCAACTCTAAATTAATCCTAGACTATTATAATACATTCAAAAGCTTGGAATAGGGTGGGGTGAAGTTTCTACCTTTGGTCATTTAAAAGCTTTCTAACGATAAAGTCCAGCGGTATTTCGAGTGGCAAACAGAATCTTTGGGCTGCGATATCGGGGTTCAAACCTCGTCCGTTTCCAGCGATTCTTGTGTCTAAAACAAAACTCTTGAAGTTCTCTACAACGTTGATGAAGAAGTCTAAGCCTAAAACGCACTCTAACAATGAGAAAAATGAAGATTTGTAAAGGTTCAGTGAGCTACTCGGTTTGACTAGACCAGAAACTTTGGGCCGCAATAACGTGGTCATTTCTCAACGTTTTTGAGTGATTCTTGAACCTAAAGCGAAGAGCTTGAATTGATCTACAATCTTCGTGAAGGAATCTAAACTTGAAATCCACTTTAACGAGGAGAAAAATGGAGATTTACGGAGGAGCAGAGAGCTGTCTGGAAAAAGGTACCCGAGATTTTTACTGAACTTTGGAAGGCTATAACTCACTCAAAACTCAACCGATTTGGATGATTCTTATACTGAAATTGAAGTACTCGACACCCTCTACAACTTTTGTTCAGAAACCTAAGCCTAAAAACGACTTTACCTAGGAGGAAATTAGCCATGAAAATAGATGCGCGTTCTGACGAGAATGGGAAAACATGGTGGTGACCTCTCTCCTCTTTTTCTTTTCTTCTCTTCCTTTCTTCCTCTTTTTCCAGAATTTTTCAATCTCTCCCTCTTTTTTGCCGAAAGTTTTAAGGGGAATGGGTGATGGTTTATGTAGAGGAAGTAGGGTGGTGGTAGGTGGGATGAGTGGTGGAGGGGAGTGTTATGTGGAGTGTGGGAGTAGGTGTAATGAGTGGTGGAGGGAAGTGTGGTTGGTGGAGTGTGGGAGTAATTTGGAGGGGGCCCCGCGGCACACGATGTAGCACAATGCAGTACAATTTACTCCGAGCAGTGTTCGAACTGTCCGGGTTTCGGTCTCAGAAAATTACCAAAATATTCATGCGAACTTGGAAAATCGTGGGCAACGTCACTGTGTGCTCAGAATCGTTTGAAAAAATCTTGAAAGTAGAACACGCATTAGATGCGCTCGCCAGGTGACCGTATCTGATTGACTCGGATCCCACAACTGTAGTAGTCGTGCTAGTATCATCTGTGTAGCTCAAAATCATCCTCTGCATTACACACATGATTTTGGCCGTTCGTCCGGGCCCACTAGTGACAAGTCGGTTGAAATCATTCTGTGCAACTCGAGCACTAACTAGTCTAAAGTAAAAATAAATAAATAATTAAATAAATAAATAACTTAAATAAATAAATAAATAAGAAACCCGCAAATGGTCAACTAAAGTCAAAATTGGGTAAAAAATTAAATTAGGAAAATTAGTATTTACAAATATCACAAATTTTATTTTTTTTGAAAAATTGGGATATTACAATGATTATCTTAGTTCATCCCCTCATGTAGGCATATATGTTCTTGGGTAATGATTTCTAGGACTCCAAAATGTCTGATTCATGTCTGGAAAGCCTCAAATTGCCCTACCAGGTGTTTGTGAGGTACATCCACCAACTAAAACTATTTTCTTATCAAATTTTTCTAGACATTACTAATGTATGTTACCCATTTATCAATAGGAGAAAGGAAGGGCAAAGGCAATAGTTGTGGAAAAACTAAAGGGAACCTCTGTGGGTAAGGGAACCTCTATGTCCCAGGATACATGGTATTAATATAGCAATTGGTATTTTTAAGACTCTTTTAGGCTGAGTTTCGATATTGGTAATGTGGGAGGGAGTTGCAGAAGGAGAATGGAAGGCAGAAGTGTTAAAAACATTATATCAATCACATTTTTTTTCCTCTGTGATTTCTTCTACGTATCTGAATAAACAAAAATAACCTTATTTGAATGTATTCTGTTCTATTTGTGTCAAAAAATTTGGCTTTTTGCTTACAGTTTGGGAAGGCAGTAGTTTGTTCGGATGCAGCTGCAGAAGTTGCTAGGTATGGGTTTACTGCAGTGGAGAGGCCAGAGGGTTTCTTGGTTTTGGCTATTGCCTCTCTGGGTAAGCATGTCACAGAGTTCAATCAAACACCTGAAGCAGAGGTATGCTAAGGTCTGTCTTCAGATTTTTGTCCATCAATAATTGTGTTTAACTTAACTGTCTTCAGATTTTTGGAGTAATAGTTGGTTTGAGAGATTGAAAAGTGGGGAGTGCTACTTTATGTATATTGTGTTTAAAATGCAAAGTGTCGTGATTTTAGAAAGGTACGGGCAATTTCTAGAACAAAAGCAATTGAGCAACAAAAACAAAAGCCATTGAGGCAAAACGACAGTTCATGAAGTTGAGTTCAATTTTTAGAATGGCATGTGTCAGCAACATGTTTTGGATTTGAAGTTTGTGTTACATTGATGTCTATTTTGACAGACAAGGTTTCAAAGAATGGTGTTGAAGCAAGCTTTCTGACATCCAAGGGATAATGCATGGGCACCATTGGAAAAAGAGCTGAGTTGTGTATGTTTCAAAAACTGATTTTTTCTCTTTTCTTCCTTCAACGTTTCTAATCTAAAACCTTCATTCTTCTTTTCTTCTTCACCCTCAGAATTGCACTCTCTTTCTAATGAAAACATTGAGTTTATTTTGTTGAAATCAATAAAAGCTATGATGGATTACTTCCAATTATGACCTATATTCCATTTTTCACTTTTAGCAAGTTGGGTTCTTTTGATTTTCTTTATTATTGTTTGAGTGCACGCTAATTGTTCAAGCAGTGCCTTTAGGCATGGGCATCTGCTAGTCTATATAAAGAGACAACTCAAGTTTTGAATCCTACATAAATCCAAGGGTCCACAACTATTTGACTCCAAATAAATGGTTCAGATTTGTTTTCATCTAAGACTCAAGGGCTCAACTCGTGCTTCTTCCCGCTTACCATCACACATGACTAAATTTGTTTCCCATGACTTCTTCCTGTGGGATGTAACTGCAATGTCCTCACCACTCTCCCTCCCTCAAATCCGGCACAAATGCCCCTCCATCTTTCCTCCCTACCTCCTCTCTCTGAAATCTGTGATTCATGTGGGAATCGGTTCAAACTTGAACACCCATCGGAAAATCACTAGTAAGGCAACTGGTTCAGACTACTGTTATTTGATCCATGTTATGTTTGGCTTTCTGTCCCCCTCTCTTTCTCTCTTTCTCTTCTGTTATGAGTATGAACACCCACATGTTCAATCGTTTCAATTCTTTCATGAAAATGAATTTATGTTTGGATTAATGTGTTTAAGCTTTTGTTCGAAATTGTTGGGGCACCAGGTGTTTGATTGAAGGCCAAACTAGAGTTTGTGAATATGCTAAAAGATTGTATTACAGTTTTTTTTTTTTTGGTCCTGCTGAAAGATCACCGGTATGTCCCTTTATATGTTTCCATGCATCTTTGATCATTAAGCTTGGGTCCCTTTGATGTAGTTATGCATGGAATAGAAACTATGTTCCTCATTTCACTTGATTTTATGTGTTCGATAAAATGTGCGAGAGAGAGTGGCATCAAGACTGCATTTTACATGTGCAAAAGAGGCATTAAGTTCATTTTCCAACCAAAAAAAAAGCAAGTTCCTTTTTAAATCCTATTTCAAAAGCTGTGGATATAGGGTGCATCCGGAGTTGTGTTCCTAGCATTGCTATTTTTTTCTTATTGCGTCATGGTAAATAGGTTTTTTTTAAACTTTCGGTGTTGTGTTCGGAGCCATTCAACTACTGATTTTGGGGGTTTAGAATTGTTGAACTTACCATAGTAACGGTTGGATAACTTGATGTTAGTTGAATTGGGTGCTACGAGGTTGTGGGAAAGACAAGTATTTGTCTTTGCTTTGATGACATGGATGGATGGACTATAGGTGTTAGTTGTAAGGAGAGTAATATGATGGGAATGGATAGAAAAAGATGGAACTCAAAGTGGTAATAGCCTAATTGGAGAGTCAAGCTAACCTTCAAAACTGAAATTGGTTGAAAGAGGGGACTTAATTTTGAGTCGTAGTGACTTCAATTTTCCTTGAATGCTAGATAATTGATACACCCAGTAAAAAAAAATACCAAATTTGAATGATTGAGGATTGAAAACCTGAGTACTTCAACATTTTCAGTAGCATTTAGAAAAAGATAACACAAGCAAGAGAATCAAAAGTAGAGAGAGGGCTGAGAGAGGTAACCACTTGCAATGCCATGAATTTTGATGACATGGTATAATACGTACAGGATTCCTATATTGACTTTAAGACAACGTTTCAGGTTTGAGTAAAGATTAGTACTTGAATTCATAGCATAGCCAATGAATTAAGGAATCTGGCTAATAGATGTCGACTGTTGTTGATTTTTATTCTTTGGGAATTTGGTTATCGTATTCAAGTGCGTTAGAAAATTATACCAGTACGAAATAGTATTGCTGCTCTTAACAGTCATGTCATTATTTAGATCCTGATAAATGATTAATGTAGTCAGTTTTTGAAAGCCTGATGATCTTCTAATGCTTCTTCCTATGGTTTCTGATGATAAAATTTTGATTGGTTTTCCAGTTGATAACATATGGATGATTTTGTTTTATATTTTTTTGGTATAGATACAACTCTCATCTCTTCCCAAGGGATGAGTTGAAAATAAGGATGCCTTCCTATAGTTTTTCATGCCAATCATTATACTTGACCTCTATGGCTTGAGAAGGTTTTGATTTTAATGCCTCCAAAACTCTGCAGAACCACCAAAAACCATGACCAAAATGCACCAGATCAACAATTGTGTACATCAGCAGCATTAGGACAGGACAAACTCTCATCATTATCAAACGAAGCCAACATTAGCAAAAAATACATCACCTTAGACTGTTATTTGAGAGAGAGAGAGAGAGAGAGAGAGAGAGAGAGAGAGAGAAATAAGTGTAGGGTGTTAACGAACCCAAACACGTAAGACTTTATTTATATTATGAGAGAAGTGAATAAGATATGTAGCTAGGCAATGTGGGACAAAAGCTATTCTAACACTCCCCCTCATGCTGGAGAATAAATATTACAAAACCCCAGCTTGCTACATAAAAACTCTAAACATGGCTTGGTGAAAATATCAGCCAACTAAGCTCCTATAGATACAAATGGAGTAGTTAACACACCCCCATCTATCTTCTCGCGAACAAGGTGACAATCTACTTCAATGTGTTTTTTTTCTCTCATGAAATACTGGGTTTGAAGCAATATGAATGGCTGCTTGATTATCACAATACATAGGAATAGGCAACTACACACCAAAGCCTAACTCCTCGAGTAAACCTTTCAACCACACAATTTCGCAAGATGTATGTGCCATGACTCGATACTCAGCTTCTGCATTGGATCTTGCAACAACCATCTATTTCTTGTTTTTCCATGTGACCAAATTGCCTCCAACAAAAGTACAGTACCCAGTAGTGGACTGTCTATCAGATGGTGATCCTGCCCAGTCAGCATTGGTAAAGGCTTCAACATGCAAATGACCGTTGAACTGATAAAACAGACCACGTCCAGGATGAGCCTTGAGATACTTTACAATACGAAGACAAGCTTCCCAGTGTGGAAGTCGAGGAGCTGACATAAACTGACTCACCATACTAACAGCGAATGAGATATCTGGACGTGTATTGGTAAGATAATTCAACTTGCCAACTAAGCAACGATACCGGTCTGGATGAGGAAATATCTCCCCCTGGTCAACACAAAGCTTCACATTAGGATCCATAGGAGTCTCCACAGGTTTTGCTCCCAATAAACCTGTCTACTCAAGAATATCCAAAGCATACTTCCGTTGGGACAAACTAATCCTATCCTTAGACCTTGCTACCTCAATACCCAAGAAATACCGTAGCTTACCCAAGTCTTTAGTGTGAAACTGACGCTATAAAAACTGTTTCAACTTATCCATGTCATACTAATCATCTCTAGTAATGATGATGTCATCCACATATACAATCAATAATATTCTTCCTCATTCCGACTGTCTGAAGAATACAGAGTGATCCAAATGAGATTGACGCATACCAAATTCCAGCACAGCCTCACTAAACCAACCAAACCAGGCTCGAGGTGACTGTTTCAAACCATGTAAGGCTTTGCGAAGACAACAAACCTGAGAACGCCCCTCCAAAGAAAACCGGGGAGGTTGCTCCATATAGGCCTCCTCGAGTAGATCACCATGAAGGAAAGCATTCTTAACATCCAACTGATACAAAGGCCAGCCAAGATTGGAGGCCAAAGAAATAACCACCCGGACAGAATTGAGCTTGGCAATAGGGGAAAAAGTCTTAGCATAGTCAACTCCATATGTTTGTGTATAGCCTTCGGCCACAAGGTGGGCCTTATAACGCTCAACAGTGCCATCTGGATTATACTTGACCGTAAAAACCCACCGACAACCAACAATAAACTTTCCTGGTGGAAGAGAAACCAACTCCCAAGTGCCATTTTCATTGAGAGCAGTCATCTCACTCTCCATTGTTGTTTGCCACTCAGACAGAGAAAGAGCCTCTTGTACAGTGTTAGGAAGATGTATGGAAGAGACAGAAGAAGTAAAAGCACGAAGAGAAGGAGACAAATGATCATACGAGACATAGTGGGAAATAGGAAGAGACGTACAAGTACGAGTACCTTTGCGAATTGCAATGGGAGGATCAAGATCAAATAAGGGAGAAAAATCTACCAGATAATGCGACGGGGAAGATGTTGGGGAAGGCACTGCTGGGGTAGGCGCTACTAGTACCTTGTTACGGCGAACATATACTTGCAAAGGTTTCTCCTGCAAGGATTGAGGAGGCGAAACAGAAGATACGTCAATAGGAAAGATAGACTCATCTCTACCAGTGTGTGTATCCGAATAAAATGGTAATGACTCATTAAATGTAACATCAGCAGACACAAAATGTAGACATAATGATGGCGAGTAACATTTATACCCTTTCTAGGTGTGGGAATACCCTATAAAGATACACCAAAAGGACTGGGGATCAAGTTTGTCCTGATCAGGATCTAAAGCATGAACATAACAGGTGTACCCAAAAATTCGAGGTGGTAAAGAGTGAAGTGGACGACCAGGGAATAATACTATATAGGGTATTTGACCACCCAAGACGGTGGAAGGCATACGGTTGATCAAATAACATGCTGTAAGGACAACATCACTCCAATAAGACTTAAGCACTTGCATCTGAAATAACATAGCACGCATAACTTCTAACAAATGTCGAATCTTGCGTTCGGCAACCCCATTTTGTTGTGGAGTTTGAGCGCAAGAGGTTTGGTATATAATGCCATGATCAATAAAGAATTGAGAAAGAGCGTTACGATAATATTCACGTGCATTATCAGAACGAAATAGACGAATGCAAGTATTAAACTGAGTCTTTATTTCCATAAAAAAAAATTGCTGAAAAATGGATGACAACTCTGACGTAGCCTTCGTAAGATAAATATACTTCAATCGAGAGAAATCATTTACAAAAATAACAAAGTACTGAAAACCAGATAAACTTGGGACATGTATGGGTCCCCAAATATCTGAATGAACTAACTCAAAAGGATGCGACACACGACGCTCTACCCGAGGTTAATATGACACTCGACGATGCTTACTAAACTCACAAACTTCACAAGATAAGCTATCAATACGACTACATGAAGGTAACAGTTTCTTCAAACTCTGGAGAGAAGGATGACCAAGGCGACAGTGATGGTGATATGGAGATTCTGATGATTGAAGAGCAATAGACTGAGGCTGAACATTGCTGACAAAGTAATATAGGCCACCATGCTTAGTACCCCCACTGATCTTCCTCCCCGTCTTTAGATCCTGAAACACACAATCATGAGGAGAAAATGTGATGGAACAATTTAAAGACTTGGTAAGCTTACTAACAGACATAAGATTAAAGGGAAACCTAGGAACATGTAACACAAATTATAAAGTAAGAGAGGAATTGATAGGGATAGAACCAAAACCAGTAATCTCAGTGGTAGAACCATCTGCTAGAGTAACACGAGAGAGTTTACTAATAGATTGATGACCAATAAAGGAAGTAGAAATACCAATCATATGGTCAGAGGCATCAGAATCAATAACCCAAGGAATAAAAGTAGAAGAAGAGGCAACACAAGCAACGAAAGAACCTGTTTGAGCAAGCGTAGCAGTGAAAGAAGATCCTACTGATGACTGTTGAAATGCCACAAAGCGTTGGTACTCCTTAGCAGAAATAGTCACTAGTTGATCAACAAAGTGATGGGATGGCATTGTTTCCTCAAAAGTGACAACCTGATGAGTCTGGGGATAACCATGAAGCTTATAACAATAATCCACAATATGACTGGTACCCCCACAATGAGTACATGATCGGGTACCACGGCCACGACCATAACTACCTGAACCACCTCCCCCTGACATGTGACCATAATTTCCTCCATCACGACTAGAACTACAACCATTGAATCCAGAAGTACCACAACCACTGGAACTATAACTAGAATCACAACCACCAGAACCACGACCATGACCATGACCATGATTGTTATGGCCATTACCGGACCCAAAACCACCAGAGACAGCGGAAGCCAAAGTTGAACGCTTAGAAGAAGACACTAGAGGTGGTATAGAACGGAATGCAGAAGACTAACGAAGTCGACTGAAGACCTCGCTAAGAGAAGGTAGGTTACTAGATCCCAAAATCTAATTACTAACTGGAGCAAAGTCTGAGGAGGCACCAGATAGGAATTGAGCAAACTCCATACGCTCATGCTGGTGGCGCACAACCTGAATATCAGAAGACAGTGGCTCACAAACACGAAGTTCATCCCGAATACGACAAAACCTAGCATAATACTCCTCGAAAGATAAGTTGCCCTGAGAGATAAAAAAGAATTGCTGATGAAGATCATAAGTGCGACGAAGATTGTTCACACCAGAATCCATCTCCTGAGCCTGTGTCCAAACCTGTTTGGCTATGTCCAAGAACATCAGTGAGCCAACAATATCTTCATTCATACTATTCCATAACTGACTACGGATCTGAGCATCCCTAGGTTTCCACAAAGTAGTATCTGTAGGAGGATCATCAGTCAAGAACTGAGACTCAGACTCCCCCTCATAATACACCTTAACGGCATTGGCCCAAATAGCATAATTATTACCATTTAGCCGTGTGGATGTAATTGGCATCCTTTCCCGAGAAGAACTGGAAGAGCTACCCACAATAGTAGAACTAGAACTAGAACCAGTTGTAGAAGCAGATTTTTCTTTAGACATGTTGCCAGCAAATAATAAAAAAAAAAAGAACAACCACTAGCAACCAAATCAATCAACAAACTACTAATCTCCTGAACTAAGATAATCAATGAATCAAACTGAACGAAACAACGAAGTATCTGCCTCTGCCACGGCTGACGTCAAACAACCAATCAAACACCAACAAAAAATCATACCAGAAACAAAATGTCTGCCTCTGCCTCGGATGACATCAAACAACCCGTCAAACACCAACAAAAAATCATACCAGAGAAACAGCAAATCGACAGCAGAGACATGGAGGCATCCAGAGAACAATTTTGAGCAGCAAAATTGTTGAAATCAAACTCGAAATCAGATGGGTGTTGGTCGAAATCAGCAATAAGTCATATATCCAGGATTGTTGAACACCATGGATGGTCTGTGAGTATCATTTTAGGGTTTTAAGTGGACGAAATCAACTATATGGGATTCAAAATCTATTGTTCGGGTTTGAAATCCACTGTATGGGGTTCGAAATCAATTGTTTGGGTTCGAAATCCACTGTATGAGGTTCAAAATCAACTGTTTGGGTTCAAAATCAACTGTGTGGGGTTTGAAATCAACTGTAAATGGTATGAACGTGATTGATTTGGGTTTGATTAGGGTTTCAAAGGTCAGAGGTCGATTAGGGTTTGATTTGGGTCTAATTTGGGTCTAAATGGGGTTCGTTTTAGGTCTGATTTGTGGATTTCATAGGTCAATTAGGGTTCAATCGGTGGCTGTATTGTGGCTGTATGGTTTATTGGTTTTACGGTTTAGGAAGATGATGGAGATGGTGGTTAGGGTTAGGAAAGATGATGGAGATTGTTAGGGTGGAATGAGATGTGGCTCTGATACCATGTTATTTGAGAGAGAGAGAGAGAGAGAGAGAGAGAGAGAGAGAGAAATAAGTGTAGGGTGTTAACGAACCCAAACACATAAGACTTTATTTATATTATGAGAGAAATGAATACGAAATGTAGCTAGGCAATGTGGGACAAAAGCTATTTTAACATAGACCTTGCATACACACTAGATGTTTTAAGTTTAAGAACTTTGATTTTTTTTTTTTTTATCAACAATCAAAGTTCACTTTGTGTGTATTTTGCTATGGGAAATCACTTGCTCAAGGGGGTGGCACCCAACAATGGCGCTTTATGAACACATTTCGACTTGCATTTTACAAGAGCATATCAAATAGCTCATCTAGCTAAAATAGCATATCTAATTTAGGAAAAGTATACTGAACGACATAACTTCACAAGAGAATCTAGTAGAGGGACCAACGACATAATTTTCAGTTCTTGAATGGTAAGTATTTCTATCTCCATAACCATTTGTTGCCGCAAAAGTGAGCTACAACACATCATTGTTAAAAGAGTTACCCTAACCTGTGATTTGTAGCCCAGCTAAACTCACCAATAGCCCCATAGGATCTTCAACAGTCAGATTTTGTTGTTGCCTTTTGTTCTTTATTGCCATTTGCCGTTGTTGCTGTTACGTGGTTCATCAGAAAACTTTACAATTCTAGCTAAAGTGATTGGAAACAGGTCTAGATATATGTTTGGTCTCTATTGTCTTTCTATTTCAAAGGTTATTGTGAAATGTTCTTTTTAAGTCCGAACTTCACAAATGGGCATATACCAATGGCTATTTGACAACTGATGGTTTCAATTGCTCTTTTGGAAGGTTTTAATAGATATTATAACTCCTCATCTGCCTTGGTGTTGAAAAGTATGTTAAGCCTATCCATGCTCTTTTTTGCCCTTTTCTCTGTAGCTTTCCAAATACACAGGGAAAAGAACTCTTGAAAGGTCTGCTTCCATTGTTTCCATTTCTCTAGACTTACAGTTTTACAAATGGAAAGTCTAGTAGCAAAAATTATGTCTAGGGGTTGGTCTTTTCCCCCATCTTTTAAGACCTTAAGATGATATTTATTTATGTTAAAAAAAACCTTTTACAATTTCCCATCGGGATTCATTATTAGAGAGCTTCATCCAAGATTCGTTATTTATTCATTATTACTGCTGCTATTGTTTTTCTAAATGCTACTGTTGCTGTTTTCATACTGTTTTCCTGAATGTTGCTGGGTGGAGAATTTGTGCTCTATTTGATATTTGTGGATACTCTTATATTATGGTTTATGCTGCCATCCTCATAGATAGATGGATGATGGTGAATATTGTTGCTGAATACCTCTAAAAACCCCAGACATTAACATAGACTATGTTGTGCTTGGTGAATATTGCTCAGGATGCTTCTGTTTCCATAGCAAGTCTCTCTCTCTCTCTCTCTCTCTCTCTCTCTCTCACACACACACACACACACACACACACACACACACACACACATGTATGTGTGAGCGTGTGGGCAAATTTGTTCTCTCATAAAGTTGTATTTAATTTTGGAATTTTGGTTTTCCTCTGAGTATAGAGTTTGCAGCGCAGCTGGACGATGGAAAAGGACTCGCATAGATGGTGGTTGATGTGAAGGATTCCAACAAGAGAAGAGCTCTTCATTTTGTTGCGAGGGAAGGACAGATCGAGGTCTGTACGTACTTGGTGGAGGAGCTGGAACTCAATGTGGATACTAAAGATGAGGACAATAATAATACATGTAGATTCATTGTATAACTGGATTCAAATATTCGCTTCACACATCCACAATTGCACAAATCAATGCATGTATTTTGACCAAAGTTTTTAAATGTTAATGTCTAAGCGAACCCATGAGTTTCCCTATGTTGTTAGATGAATGTGGAGTAATCTGTAATGGTGAATTTTGTTCCTCAAGTAATTTTGATGCCAAAGTCAATGAAGATTTTCTTTCATAATCACTCATGATTAATTTTGATTTAGTCTTACCTAACTTTGACATAATCATTGACAAATGCATTTATGGGAAGCAATCACTAGCTTACATATGAAAGTTGATTGCTTTTCCGATACTACAAGTAGCAACTTATGGAGGAGCCATCAAGGTCCAAGCTAACTCTACATCTTTTGCGTCTCATGAGAGCATTGTAAATTATACGATATTTTTTTCTTCTCTCCAAATTGATGGTTTTATTCACACCAATGTGGTTTATATGGATTCCTTTCGTATCTGTATTTACAAGAGCTAAGATCATGCTTTATTTGCTATAACGTGGAAGCCGTGGAATAATATCCAGGACCGCACTTTCAAAATGGAAAATTTGTTCACAGTAGCCTTGAGAAAATGACTGGAAATAATAGCTTTGATGCTGAAGTTGGTGTATAAGTACACATGAATGTTTAAAACATGAAATGCTATTGTATTATCTTAGTGTTATAATTGCTCTAGGCTAGCACATGTTATTTGATTACGGAAGGTTATTTGCATCATGGGTTATTTATGGAGCTAAAGCTGTAGCTTCGAATGATTTCTAGCAAATGGGAAATGGGTTATTTATGCTTGCAAACTCACTATTACATTGCATTGTGCCTTTAGGCATGAGCAATTCCTAAAGGCATGATGCAACGTAATAGAGAGATCGTGGAACCCTCAGAAAAATAACTATTAACAATTTGGAATTTTCAGGTTGACTCATCCTTTCTCAGTGTTGCTAGATAACCATGTTCTTCTCATCGCAACCCGGAATGAAATTTGGCAGCCATTATGATACATCTCTTTTCGTGTCTCCCATTTCGAAATTGTGGACAATGGATTCCATAACCTCAATCTTTCCCTTCATGCATAGATTTGTTTGAAAGGAATAGCAAACAAACAAATACAAAAATCAAGTTGATTTTTGATAAAACTAAATATTATGCGTCGTATACTTCATCTTCCATGCTTTGATTTGATATTTTATTGCCTTTCTTTTTCTTACCAGGTGAGATAAGCTATTCCATGGAGTTACTTCTTTTTCCTTACCAGGTGGATGTGATCCTCTCTTCCTCTTTCGTGAACTTCTTTTTTTTGGTTTCCTTTCAAAGGATTTGAGTAATTTTGGTGTCTTTGTTGTGGATGTTTTTTTTTCTTCATATGTTTGCTCCATCTAACCATTTTTAGCGAATGAATTCAAAGAAATAACACAGTTCATTTCACCAACTTGCTGGCCATTCTATTATGTTTTTTTTTCCTTGCTAAAATAGGGAGGAGAAATAGATTGTTATCACTTTGAGCTATACTTGGTTGATTTACTTTCTCCGGTTGTGAAAATATAGTTTGGGCGAGTGAAATACCTTGAGTCCCCTATATTAGCTCATTAGTTATATTCAAAGTCATGAACTTTCACCATATGGGAATGATATAATGATGTTGTGAAAGGATGGGAAAAGTTTGGTTTGGCCAACTCCACCACTGCTTATGTTTGCTAGGGTTCAGTTGTCCTTTCCATTAGAAATTTACCACTAGGCTTGACTAATTTTTTCCCTTTCATTTTGTGTCATTTCCAAGTATTATTTGGTGGTGATTTGGTGATTCGACGGAGCTATGATAATCATTTGTAGCATTTGACGACCTAGAAGTAGTGACTTTACTATTTAGATGATTTGTCTGCATATTGTTTTTTAATTTTTTTGTCAAGGCACTCTTAGTTACTCTTAGTTGAATTGTGTTTAAAATGCAAATTCCACAACTTCTAGGACAAAACCACAACACTAGCATGAAGCCATTGAGCAACAAAAACAAAAGTCATTGAGGCAAAACGGTAGTTCATCAAGTTCAGTGCAACCAACCTCGACGTGCCATGCCTTTAGGCACGGACATTCACTATAATTCCATAAGTTTTGTCACTTAAATAGATATAGGCATTGCTAGATTTGGGTTTTGAAAAACTGCAATTGGAACCATCTAATGAGGTCACACTCTTTTCCTATGATATGGGATTTTGTTGAAGTGACTTCTTTTTCTTTTCTTTTTTTTAATTTTTGAAATTAGAGTTTGAGGCCATTTTTTAAATTTTTAATGCAGTTCTAATGTTTTTAAGGTGGGCACAAAATTGCATCTTTTTGACATCGAATTGTTATTTCCTCCAAGGCCAATGCAGCTCTAATGTTTTTAGGGTGCATGCTAATTGTTCGAGTTGTGCCTTCAGGCACGAGCATCCGCTAGTTTATATACATGGGGAGCCTTTTCTGTTGTATTGATTCTCACAATCAACACATCAAAATCGTGGGAATTCAATTGGCTCAATTGAAAGCCATTAAGAGCAATTGCTCCACGTGGGTTGCAAACACATAGTATAACTAGGGGTGCACATACACCGAGCTGGGCCGGGCTCGGGTCGGGTTTATACTAGATAATAATGATATTAGTGTATTCCCAAGCCCGATCCATTTATAATCGGGCTTCATTTAATTTGCCCAAGTCCAACCCAAATAAAATTTTAATTTCCCATACCCGTCTAAGAAGCCCATTTATCTCATTAAAGCATAGTATTATAAACATAAATTAATCAACCATAACGATCACAATTACAATTCATAACCATGATAATATATTTAACATTTTAAGTTCTTACAAAAATATTAAAAATAGACCTATAAATTAAAGTGCAATAATATTAAAAAAAGATGAAACTCTCCGATATTTATCAATCTCTATATGTAGTATTTAAATAAAACATTATTTAAACCGGGCCAGGCTGGGCTTTAGAGGAGTTTTCTAAACCCAACCCATTTAGTAAACAGGCTTAAAATCTCAACTCAGCCCGACCCTATGGGCCTGAATATTTATCCCAAGCCCTAAAAGAACCGGGCTAGGTTGGGCGGGCTACCAAACTGGTGTGCACCCCTAAGTAGCCCTAACTGATGAAGTTACGAATTTCCACAAGTTACAAATGGCCTTGGGGTCACTAACTTCACAGCTTTTGGACATGATCCAATGGGTCAGGCCCATGCACCTATTGCCCAAATTCAATTTCGAACTTACCCAAATTAGACATAGACCACTAACCTCGTACCAGAGGTCGCGGGTCCATGAATCCTGAGTTCTGGCCCCAGCCCCGGTCTCGTTCAGGTATTTAGCAATAGCAAGCGCTTCGATTTCCACAATGAAACAATTCTCATTCATCTTAAAAATAAATTTTGTTCATATTTAGGCTCACCAAAATATTCGAACAAATCTTTCATTTTTCCAACAAAATCAACTTTAATTTTGAGATTTACCAATTAGGATGTTACTACTCCCTCCGTTCCTTTTTATTTGTCCTCTATGAAAAGTCGTGCTACTTTTCAAATGAAAAAATAAAGCGTTTTCGTGTATCATTTTTGAAAATTTTTTACACCAAATTAAAGTACTCATCATGTACTTTAATTTGGTGCCAAAAAATTTGAAAAATGATACATGGAAGTACTTAATTTTTTGATTTGAAAAAAGGTAAGAGAGAGAGTGTGGGACAAATAAAAAGGAACGGAGGGAGTATTATTTTGAGGAAACCCCAATTGGTATTTTTAGACTGACTTATGTTCTAGTTCCTTAAACTATCCCTTTTAACAGTCTAAAAATAATAAGAATTTTTTTTGTCACTTTCTTCTACTTTTTTGACAATCGATAACATTCTTGTTGATCACTTCAACAGAGAAACATCAAAAGAGGCCTCCCTACAAACCCAGCTTGGGGAATTCCCTTGCCAAGTTGTAGAAAGATCTAAATATAGGACATGTTTGGCTGTAACATCAGCGCCCCCCTAGTTCGTGAAACAAAATTGAAATAACAAGTATAAAACCCTTTAGCTGAATTGATTGAATCTTTGATTGGCACCTCCAAGCAGGTTTGTCACACCCTTGATTTTTAACATAAATAATCAAACACATTCTCCATAGAACATCATAACAAACTTTACATCTCTATCCAGGGTCACCTCACAACGCTACATATTCGTAATAAACGACAAGTCTAAATTTGGCACCCTTGTCCCATATGAATACATGTTTTAAAATATTACATTCTTCCAAAACGATAAAGGCTATGTTTGGATGGTTTTGAAAAGAAAATTTTGAGAAGAATTTTTCAGATAGTTTGGTTGGGTTTTGGAAATGAGAATAATGAGATAACAATTGGAGAGAGAGAGAGAGAGAGAGAGAGAGAGAGAGAGAGAGAGAGAGAGAGAGAGAGAATAATGACGTAATGAGTGGAGACAAAAATGTAAGTAATGATTGAAAAAAGAAAGAATCTTTTTGGAAAGAATTTATGAAAATGGAAAAAAGGGAAAGTGAACAAAAGCTTTATAATGCTTCAAATAACTCTTTATGCCATGTTCTCACTATTAGGGGCATAACCATTTTGGTTCGGTCTGGTTCTCGTGTATTTTGGAGTGAACTGGGAAAAGCCGATTTTACAAGGTTGGTTCAGTTCTCGGTTTGGTTCAGTTTGAGAGAGAGAGAGAGAGAGAGAGAGAGAGAGAGATCAAAGATCCAAATCTTCAGAAAACACTCAAATAGAATCGCAAAGGATACACAAATTAGAACAAATATACATACATGCAAATCGATATATACAGAATCGCAAAGGAGTATTGGTTTTATGATGATTTGAACAAACAAATACATGTATATATACTTGTAAATCACAAATCGATCTATACATATATTGATACACACACACACACACATCTATAGAGAGAGAGAGAAGGAAAAAAAATTACTCGATTAGTGTTCAATCTTATCTGAGAAGGGTTGTCGCCGACTCACCAAACACCATTGCTGGTGATGGGATCTCTGACGAGGGGTTGATGACTACTTGAGATGGGATCTCTAGTGGCATCTCAGATGGGTTTCTTTCTTTGAGAGAGAGAGAGGGGGGGTAGCCGCACTGCAGAATCATTTTAGTGTTGAGATTCTTGGGAAGGCTAGGGAATGGGGAGGGTTACGTGTAATCAGTGTGTATGTATATGTATATATATATATATATATATATATATATATATATATATATTCGGAAATCTTCTTATCCACACCTCCCAGAAATAAGAAAAAATGGTTTTTTTTATGTTGCAAATTCTTTTTGGAAAATCCGATCCATCCAATGTGTTTAGAAGGTGTTTTCAAGGGTCCACGCGGAAAATCTTCAAAAAAAAAACACCGGGAAGGGTTTGATCCAAAGCTATTCGCAAAAACTGTATTTAGATATTTTTGCGAAAACTGCTTGGATCAAGCCCTTCCCGTTATTTTATTTTTTTGAAGATTTTCCGTGAGGACCCTTGAAAACACATTCTGAACACATTGGACAGATCAGATCGTTACAAATGTTTTTGGATATAAAGTCCGGAAATCAAAAGTCTAGATAAGAAGCGAATATATATATATATATATATATATATATATATATATATATATATATATATATATATATATATATATATATGTCAAACTTCTTATCCACACTCCCGGATTTAAGGAAAAAATGGGGTTTTTTTGTGTAGCAAATTTTTTTTTTTGGAAAATCCGATCTGTCCAATGTGTTTAGAAGGTATTTTCTATGGTCCATGTGAGAAATCTTCAAAAAAAAATACCGGAAGGGCTTGATCCAAGCAGTTTTTGCAAAAACTGTAAATAAATATTTTTTGCGAAAACTGCTTGGATCAAGCCCTTCCCAGTATTTGTTTTTGAAGATTTCTCGCGTGGACCCTTGAAAACACCTTCTGAACACATTGGATGGATCAGATCTTCAAAAAAATATTTCGATTATGAGGTCCAGAAATTAAAAGTCCGGATTAGAAGTGAACCCTATATACATATACGTATTAAGGCAAAGGAAGTTTTCGACTCCAGACATAAAGGATTGGCTAGCCAAGTGGCAAACTGTTGGCTCTCCATGTGTTTCAGTTAGGGGTGTAACCAGTTTGGTTTGCGGGAGTTTTTGATTGAACCAAGTAAAACTGGTTCAGGGACAAGTAGGAATCAAAACTGAGTTTTGAAGGTCTGTTCGGTTCTCGGTTCGAATCCTACGGTTTGGTTCGGTTCATTCAGTTCTCCCGGTTCCTATTGTTGGGCATATTTCGGCCCAAGCCCATTACAAATTCCCAACCCATTAATGTTATTTAAGGCTTAAAATCAATTTTAGCCCATTCCAAATTTACAACCCATTAAATTTTAAACCCATTTGAACTTTTGAAGTTTTTTTAGCCCATTCAAGCTCCAAATAGGTTGCAAGCATGGCAGTAGCAGCACAAGTTCAAGATACAATTGGTTCAAGCCAAATCTATTGAAGTTCAAACTAGGAAACATTACATAGCAGTAGCAGCACAATTAAAACTAGCAGTACCAGCACAATTTTCAAGCCCAACACTAAGTAGTGTAGTAGCACTTTCTAGCAGCAACACTAAGTCTCAAACAATATCATGAATTGATTGAATTCCTTACTCTACATTACACTCCAATTACTTAGTCTTAAACACAACCAAATCTCAAAAACTAAGCCTACATTACAATCCAATTACTTAGGGGGTGTTCCATTAACAAAAACTGGTTTTTTTTCAAACACCGGAAGGTCATTCTCTCACAACACATCACATAAAAAATCGTGAAAAACTAGTTTTTTCAAAAAAAACTGGGTTAGTGGAACACCCCCTTGGTCTCAAAGGCATTTGAAAAAGAAATTATTTCAAGGGTTGAATTGCTGCTCATTGTCCAGCTTCACTTTCTGCATAATAGAACCAAAATGAAACAAGAATTTCAGCCAATATATGCATAACTTAACAACACAAAAGCAACTACTTTAAGCAAGAGAAACAAGTTACCTAGCTTTCCCTTTACCTATCTTTTTTCAAATTATACCTTTGTGACACATGACACCTCTACGTTAGCTTCCGCAACCACTAAAAAAGAACAAAAACATGGAAATATCGAACAACTTAGAACATGAAATACGTAAAACAAAACTAAAACAAACAAATTATAGTTAAGTGGTTTTACTCGATTCAAGTTCCTCCACCTCATCTAGCATATCTCGAAGAGATATTTGTACCGAACTCCCATTAATCGACAATAACCACCAATTCAAAGTTGAACCAAGGAACATGTAAAAACTTAAAGGGGGCAGAAGGTACCTTCGCCTTTGATATGCCGAGTCAAAATACAACAAACTTAACAAAGTCCTTGAATGGGTAGTCCAAAATTCCTATAACATAAGGATACAATACATGAGTATTTGGAAACTTATTCACGAAGTCAATCATAAATCAGTAAACACAGTGTTATTTAGTAAACACATGAGTATTTGTACACTTAACCAAAGTTTGTTCATGCCAAAGAGAGGAGGAAGGGTTTGGACTTTGGAGTACAGTTTGTAGCTGTGATTTGCGAGTCGACTAAGGTGAAATCTCTCTCTCTCTCTCTCTCTCTCTCTAGAACTTATTATTATATATATAGGTAACACTTCTTATCCGGACTTTTGATCCAATTTTTTTTGATGATCCGAGCCGTCCAATGTGTTCAGAAGGTGTTTTCAGGGGTCCTCTCAGAAAATCTTTAAAAAAAATACCGGGAAGGGCTTGATCCAAGTAATTTTCGCAAAAATATATAAATACAGTTTTTGAGAAAACTGCTTGGATTAAGCCATTCCCGGTAATTTTTTTTGAAGATTTTCCGCGTGCACCCTTGAAAACACCTTCTAAACACAGTGGACAGACTGGATTTTCCAAAAATAATTTGCAACACAAAAAAGCCAATTTTTTCTTATTTCCGAGAGGTGTGGATGTGAAGTTTTTCATATATATATGCCGAGAGCTTCTAATTCTGGATCCCGGATTAGAGGCGTTTGGGTATTTTTTTGTGTTGCCAATTGTTTGGGGAAAATTCGATTCGTCCAATCTGTTCAGAAGGTGTTTTCAATGATCCACGCGGGAAATCTTCAAAAAATAAAAAAACCGGGAAGGGCTTGATCCAAGCAGTTTTTCGCAAAAACTGTAATCGGATCATCAAAAAAATATCGGGAACAAGGAGGTCTGGAATCCCGGATTAGAAGTGTTACATATATATATAATAAAACTGGTTTGGTTTGCTCTAAAATTTTGTAAAACGAATTGGGTTAAAAAAATTCTTTACTCCACAGAACCGAACCGAATCAAGGAATGGAAAAAATCAAAAAATTTAACCAATTCGGTTCGGTTCTCGTACTTGGTTTGGTTCATCCAATTTTTTGTTCACCCCTAGTTTTGGTGTGGGTTCGATTCCCACCCCTTGTTTTTTGAGTGCATATATATGCATACCAGTCCGGTTCCGTTCCGGTCGGTTCTTGACACCCTTCAACCGGTTTCCAAGTTCTTCCAACATATTGAACCGCATAAATTTAAAAGTAGTCGAAACTAGCTGGTTCGGTTTGGTTCTCGAGTTTACACTTTCACCCCTACTCACTATGTCATGCACATCAAGCACCCCATCTTATGCTCTTAAGCAGTACCTGAAAACAGCAGAGGGTGAGCATTCACTTTACCCAGTAGATGTTTCTTATGCCAAATGTATACATACATAAACAAGATATAAGGAGGATGATGATTAAAGCTTTCCAGTCGTTCACAAACAAATTTCAAGACACATAGCTTTATAACAACTACGAGAGTAATAACTCTTCACATACCCATCTATTCATGACCATGCGATAATAATTTTAAGGTAAAATACCCGTCTTCTTTCATTGCTTCTAATTACTCCATTAATCACGACTTTTAATAACCAACATCAAAGGAATTGGATCCCGTAACCGAATTTCATGGGCCTCGTTCATCCCTGCTGAGATTCAAGGCCCTTGATACCCCTGCCTATGGACGCATCGAATGGTGGCCCTCGTAACCACAATTTCATTATCATTCATTTACTCAAGCATATTTAATTATCCTCTTTCATGTTCATCAAACATGTCCGTTGACTCACACAAATCAAAATCACATATCAAACAAGTATTTTCTAGCAAGCATCTGTCACATGTTCAAGTAGTTCACAAGATCCAAATCATTCTAAGGATTTATGTATCTTTCACGTGTCCATGTATCCCTCATATAACTAATATCCTTCAAGTACCCACGTATCCAATAAATACTCCAATCAATGTTCCACCGTGTCCCACAAGTACCTATGTGTCCTTCAAGTATCCAAGTGTTCATGTGTATCCCACACGTGTCCTCGTGTTCCACATCTACTTAACAAGTGTCCCTCCTACCCCATAAGTACTCGTGTGTTCTACAAGTATTCAATGAGCGTTCCCTGTATTCCATAAGTGTCCACGTGTCCTACAAGTACCCAATGAGTGTCCACAACATTTCCTATTCGATTTGTTCACTAAGTCAACTTCTGAGCTTATAGAAGTAGTCATCCATTCTTCGTGTCATATTTCTCGTGAAACCTTTTCTAGCAACGCACCGGTGAGTGGCCCCGATAACTTACTTTATCTCCATGTCACTTGGCTTCCTATATCATTTGATTTAACTAAGTGTCAATCAAATTATGTCCAACCATGTTGTGAGTCCTATCGTGCCAAACTATTACGTGTCCACAAGTGTAAACTAAATATCACTTTCTCCACCACACTCTCAATATTGTTTTCAAGTCCAAGTTACATTTTAACAAATCTCTAAGTTTAAATCACATGTGTCACGACAAAAGGTGCAAACATTTGGTTTAACAAATCTCTAAGTTTAAATCACACGTGTAACGGCAAATGATGCAAACAAGGACCAAAAGGGCATCAAGGGAGGTTCGGGGTAAGAAAACAACACACAGGGAGCAAACTGCCAAAATCACTTGGTAAACTGCATGGTTCCGTTCTGGACAAAAAAATTCCAAATAGCACCCCTTCGAACAGTTTTTCTGCAGATTTCACATTTTTGGTCCAAACTCACCAAGGCTTGTTCAAACTCAAAAATTTATGGTACTACTCAACTATGTGCAACTAAGGGGAGATACATTTTAAGATAAACAAAGGAATCAAACAATCTAACCAAGGAATCAACAAAATCTCATATTCCAAATCCTAGAAAGTGGGTTTTCATCAAATCAAGTAACCAAGTTCATATTTAAGATTTAACAATATATATATATATCCACAAACACATAGAAGACATGTAAGAAACCCCTACCTCAAATATATCTACACCTCCTCCAAGCATTGAGCTTAAAATCCTATCTTTCCAACTTGGAATCCATCCAAAAATCAGCCTCCTCAAGCTTCCCACTCTCTCACCGAAAACCCTTGTAGATCGACATATACTTCACAATGTTCATGAAGATGAGAGAGGGGAGGGGGAGAAATAATTTTCTCTCTCCCTCTCTTCCTATTTATATAGGGTCAAATGCTCTAATTACATCTCACACCCCTCAATTCTCTAATGTGTTATAAAAAGGTCCAAAACTAAATCATTGCTGGCATTAATCCATTATCTACTAAAAAATTTCCCCCAATTTCATCTATCTCTCTGTAAACCCACTAATCATGCTAACCTCCGAAGAAAACACCCCATCGCTGCCTTAGTCACCCACTTTTCTATTCATCCCCTTCATCTTAACCCCTTTCACCCGATCCCGACCAACTCCTCTTACCAAGCAACTCATAGCATTAGTGATGGTATCCACAACGCTACCGACGAAAACCCACACCAATCAAACAGCAAAACACCTCCACATTCTCTCTCTCTCTCTCTCTCTCTCTCTCTCTCTTATAAAAGGCTCTAAAAAAAGTAGAAATACTTGTTTTTATTATTGACTAAAGTGCCAACTTACACGTATACCTCAACTGTTGAGATGACTGTCGACCTTTTTCTCCAGTGAGTATCAGTTTTAGAATTCCAAATCACTCTGGATCCGGTGCCGTTCCATCTCAAATCTATTTCCCAATGGTATTTTCAGTGGAAAACTCCCATTTTTTAAAGCCTAATTCACACACCCACATCTGTATCCGAGAAGGCTGATCTTACACCTGTATTTGAGAAGGCCCCCACGGCCCCACCACTGGCCACATTTCAAGTCTACCATCAACTTCAACGGCGACACCTTCAAGAGCCTAGGCTTTACCCCACCCTCTACCTAGCTAAGCACGCCGCTGCCGAGGTCGCGCTCAACTCTCTCTCTCTAATCTCTCCTAGAGAGTAAGGATGTGACGTGGGGTTTTAGTGTTTTAAGGCTTGGAGGAAACTGATGATGAGTGGGTAAGGGAGGGCGTCCAAGTTCTGATGTGTGGATGGAGGCCGTGGTAGTCGGAGTTGTGAAAAGGGATTTCACGGAGGTGGATGGCGGAGAATGGTGGGATTGTTTGGCAGAGTTTTTTTTTTTTTGATTTTGAGTGGGGTGTTGATGAAGATTATGTTGAAACCCTTTTGTTCTAGTTGGAGGGATAAAGCTAGGAAAAGGATCATGTGGACTTGGCCCAAGAATGGGAACATTAATGGTTTCCTTATTGCTTTCTGCCATGAATTTGATCTTTTATTATTTTTTTTTTTGGGTTTTTGGAGGGAGTGAGAGAACAGGTAGGGGAGGGGGAGGGGGAGGGGGAGAGGGATAGGGAGGGGGTTTTGAAGATAGAGGTGTAAAATTGAAATTTGGATTAATTCTAAGAGGGAAAAGTGTGATTGAGGGATGAATTTCACTTGATTCTTAACAGAAGTGGATGACTAGAGTGAAATTGATGACTTTTAAGATTGTCCAGGTGTTTATTTGACAAAATAAAAAGCTCAAGCATTTATTTGTGATTTTCAAGAAAGTTCAAGTGTTTTTTTTTTTTTTAAATTTTCCCTAAACAAAGCGAAAACAACGAAAAGTAAACAATGAAAAGTAACTTGCTTTTCTGTTCGAGATTAGCATTTGCTTGCTCATATGGTCCACAACGAAAACAAAAATGATACATATACACCCTTTTGTGTCATTCCCTATTAGAGCATCTCCTACCCATCTCTATTTTTTGAAAATGGAGAATGGAGGTGACACATTGAGGGGAGATTTTGTAATTAATGTCATCTTTTTATCACTTTTTGTATTTTTTTGGAGAATCTTGGAGGGATCCATCATCTTTTTGTACTTCAACCCATCTCTATTACTCCAAAATGAGATTTGGTTCTCTATTTTTTGAGGATCAAAATAGTTTTGGAGGACCAAATCTCTAAAAAAGATAGTGGGACCCTCCAAGAATCTCTATAAGTGAAGAAAAGAGGACATTAATTACAAAATCTCTCCTCAATGTGTCACCTCCATTCTCCATTTTAGAAAAATAGAGATGAATAGGAGATGCTCTTAAACCTTTACTCACTCACTAAGGGTGTACCCCCTAAATGTGGTTTCCGCACTCATATGAGTGAGGGTGTGGTGAGCAGTGACACAAAGCTGTGTATGTATCATTCTTCCAAGGAAAACTCCGTTTTCGTCGCCAGGTCATTGTGCATATACACGGGTATATACCACCTTCCCAATCCTCTCTTCTTAACTCACTTATTACCAATTTACACCTTCGGATTCTTCATTTTTCTTTCTTCTTGCACTCGATTGATTACCGGTTTGTAATTTTGTATACCTAAATAACGAGGATGGGTTCGTTGAAGCAAGAAGAAGAATTGGAGGCGATAGTTGGTGATGGAGAATCGAAGCAAGAAGCAATCTTGTACGTTAATGGCGTCCGTCGATTATTGCCTGATGGGTTGGCCCACATGACTCTTCTCGAGTATCTCCGAGGTACCCGAAGAAAAAATGAAATAAAACTCCTTTTGAAATCCAATCAACCGGGTTTTTGTTTTTGTTTTTGTCTTCTTTTTTTTTTTTTCCCCGATCAGTCTCGACTGGGTTTTTGCAAATAGATGAATATGTTGAGTGAAACTTGTGAATGAACCTAGTTACAAATGGATATATTGAATTTGTCACGTAAATAAACTTACTAATTACCCAAAAAAAAAACTTACTGATAAATTCATACGTTGAATCTAACATCACCGTGAAATACCCTTTGTAGCTCCTCCTCTGTGGTTGATGAACTTGACAATTAACTACATGTAATGAATTAACATGTTTTTAATTATCCAAATGCATTTTCATGGAACTAGTAGATTTCTGATGACAGTTGAACAACCTATGCTGCCCGTGATTCGATCTTCTAAAATTACTAAAAGACCTTGTCTACCAAACTACCATAGGTACTTGTTTTTGGACCAAAAGGGCTTCTTGATGCTCGTGTTACCCATAGCCTTTGGTTTACGCTTCCAAAGCCTATCCGACTTGTTTATGAAAGAAATTGATAATACCTGTGAGCACAGCTGAAACTTGTAATCTTACCTTTAGCCATCATTGTTCTAGTGATAGAACAAAATAGAGAGATCTTCTAACCTAAGAACCACGTAATGAACTAAATTGATGGAAACACAGGCTTGTTCCTATTCGGATTAGGTCAGGGACCTCTATATGTGGTATTTATAGACTGTGTATTTCCTACCATCAAGGAAAAGGTGTCTCCAAAAGGTGTCTTTCTCAATAAGTGTGTCTCTTTATCATGTGTCTATTCCTAATGGATATGACTCTTGATGTCTCTTTTCATAATAAGTATAACTTTTCACATAGGATACATCCTTTCACCTAGGGTTGATGTTTTCATAATAAGACACCTAATAATTGGGCAATTTATTTATCACTTATAACTTCAATTAATAAATAGAAAGTGATGTGTAGGCCACATTATGTAAATTCTTATAGTTTAATCATTCAATAGATACTTCACCCCTAATTCTTGAATTTCATAATCAATTCTGTAAACTTTCATTTTGAAGTCTCCTTTATTAATTTTCTTAGCCTAAGTTCTGGTCATATTATTACTCTCTCCCTTATTTTGTAGGTTTCAGGTGATCTTCTTACTGTCAATTTAGTGTTGTCAGTCGACCCCCTTTAGTAGCATGATTCTATTACTACTTTTTGATAGCATGTTGTCATTGTGCTTTCCACTTGTGTAATAAAGATACAGGTTTGACGGGGACAAAGCTAGGTTGTGGTGAAGGTGGTTGTGGGGCTTGTACTGTGATGGTTTCTTATTTTGATCAGAACTTGAAGAAGTGCATGTAAGGCTCCTTTTCCTGCTTATGTTGGTAGCAGTATGTTTGATTCTCTTCGTCATAGTAGATGTAGTTATTTGTAATCAGCTTTTGGGTATAGGAAAGCTTGAATTTTCTATTTTATCCTGCAATAAGGATTCTAACTTCTACGCATTCTTTTGGACTAATAACTCCTGGGAAAATAGTTTTTTTTTTTTTTAGTGGATTTCCTATATGGATGCTTGAATAGTGCTTTCACACTGGTCACCAGGGCTTGAGATAAAGCGGAATATTGAACCAAAGGAGTTAAGAGCCCTTAATTTTGGTGCTTCCTCCTTTTGCATATGTGGGAGGGAGGGAGGGACGGAGGAAGAGTTGAGTTGAGTTGAGTTGAGTTGCGCGTGTAAGGAGGATCGGGAAAATGGACTGCACCTTCTTCATTGCATAAAAAAGGAGTTAAGGCATTTGGGCTTGGCTACTGGTGAAAATGTGATCACAACATAATGATACGTGAAAAGATGCTGGTGGATATGGCAATTTCAAGGAGCCCCACTTTCATGGAACTTCCTTGATGCATCAAGAATATTTGGAGTTGAGATAAAATCATGTGGAACAACATCATGCAATTGAGAAGGGGAACACGTGCTTTACTTGGTTGACTTGAGTCGCTTTTCATAGCCTACATTTCTTCCCTCATCCAGCTGCATTTTGAATTTTGATACAGCCTTGTCACGGAAACTACATATTGAATAGGTTCAAATTTGATTGTATGAAGAACAAACGGCACCTATCCACAAACAATAAACTGGGGTTATACACTACCATTTTTTTCGGTATGTCTAGAAAAAACCACTTATCTTTGATCCATTAATGCGTTCCACCCACATAAAACTTTCTGTATCCTGGAAATGCTGAGGTCTAATGACACAGCAGAAACACTCCTGGAGCTCTATGCTTTGGCTTCCTTGAAGCTTCTCTTAACTTGATGGCAGATCTACTTTCTCTTTGTAATTTCAACTATAGCAACTTTGAAGGATAGGGAAAGTATAACAGCAATGATTTTCTGAAAAGGACTCATCAATTTTTATGAGTCGCAAAAATAAGAAGTGTGGATTTAAAGGAAATATCCTGTCTGAAGAACCTCATCAGTTAGTTGTTTCATATTGGATAGGGTTTATTTGTTACTCTAAGGGAAACCTAGGGTGTTTTGAGTGTATGAGCAAAAATTTATAAAGCTGAAATGCCAAAAAGCTCTATATTCTACCTTTTATAGGTTTTCTTTTCATACTATTGCATGATAAAGGGGCACGACTTGAAAAAAATTGATGTGTATTGCATCTTTAGCATATGGTAGAGAAAAAAGGAACATGTATTGCATGATGTTGTAAGTATTACGTGTAGCCTTCTTGTTTTTATTTTGTTTCTCTTTTTTAGGCATTATGCTGTCAATGCTTGCTTGGCTCCTTTGTATTCTGTGGAAGGGATGCATGTAATCACAGTGGAAGGAGTTGGGAACCATAGACATGGTCTGCATCCAGTTCAGGTACTGTAGGCACTCCACTGTAACACTTTCTTGATAGTAGGCATTTCTCCATTGTGTTTTCAATTTAGGTTATTTCCATACCCATGCTCATGATAGTGGCCTACTGCAATCACTATTTTGGTGCAACTGAGAGGGTATAAGGCTCTAAAATATAAATCCCCTTGTGGTCTGTGGTCCAGTGGAGCACTTGGGCTGCAACTCGAGCAGGTGGTTTTTGCCCAAGCCTAGCCCAACCCATCCTAAGTAACCAAGCTGCAGAGTGGGAGGGGAGTGAGAGCAGAAGAAAAGCACAACAACATTAATATTTACAAAATTAGAAAGAAACTTCGTGAAAAAGATTGTGCACTTGCCACATGGTCGTAGGTATATGAGTGTGTGCGTTGCTTTTGCTTGTGGTGGGTGCAGAGCTATCAATATTCTACTGCATCAGGTCGTCCAAAATTTGGTATTAGAGCCGGCCTCCTCGCAGTGCCCTTTGTGGTCTGCAAGAGTTGTGTCATGGGATGTGGGGGATGGGACTTGGGAGCCTCAAAAGCATCTTTTGGAGGAAGAGATTTTGGCAATATGCAAGTAGGATCTTGACCATTTAGTATGAGAATTTATCCCGTTTTACCTTAGGGAGAACAAAACAGTACACTTGCCACATGGACCTACATGTATGGACCCTATTTGCACAAAGCGGGATTGGAGGCGGAGGGGCAAAGGATCATTTAAGTTCTTGTTTGGGGGTGCCTGGGAGCTTTTAGGTATAATTTCTGAAAATATGAATTTGTAGTTAAGTAAATATCATAATTCGTTATTTTTGTCCACAACAAATGTTGTTTTAGAGAATACAAGTAAAAGTATTCAATTATTACTTGAGAAAATTTGAGCTAATATTTTGTAGTATCGTACAATTAATTCTTATTTTCTTGTGCTTGGGATCTTTTATTTTGGGATTCGTATGCTTACGAGGTTCTATTCTAGTCGAAAGCGGGTTCCTCTCTCAATGGGAGCAAGGTTCCTAGGAGAGTTTGCCTGGGGAACGCGGGAGAGAGGTTCTGAGGTAGATTCACCATTCCGATAGGAGGTTTCTGTAGGCTACAACTAAGTTTTGGGCGCATTCAATACAGGTGTGGGCACAACGAACATTATCGTACTAGTTTGGTTGGGGTTGTTATGGCCACAAGTAGATAATTTAGCCCTAATATAGCTGCTCTTTCACTGTTTCCACATGTTAGTACTATTTACTACTAGTCAATGTTTTTTCCCTGTCGTCACTCCTACACCACACGATTACTTAGAATAGTAGTGGATGAAGCATTTGTTCTCTTATATTTTATCTCGTATGAGGTTGTTAAAACCTGACCCACTAGCAGCCTTAGATGCCCCTGAACCTTATTAAGTTCCTAGAGCTTATTTTGTTTCATTGTTGTTGAGCCTCATGTAAAATATTTTGGACCTGGAGATGTTAGAACACAGGGATAGGTGAGTGATAGCTTAGTTGGCTTTGGGAGCGGAAAAAGAGAAGTTATGGTTTTCGTATAAAGCTATTTGACGGAGGAATGCTTGAGCTGGCTTCTGGTATAGTGAGTGTTTGCACTTTTTTGTCCCTAGCCACAATTAGCTCAACTAGCACTGTGGGAGGTTATGTTGAAAATGAAAATGGTAGGTGTCTTCTAGAGGCATGGAAGTGTATATAGCACGACTCCATGAGACTCCTTCGAGAATGCTTTTGATCTGGAATCTGGATGTCCTTTTAATGCTTTCTCTAAGGACTACTTGTTACACAGTCTTGGGTAGAACTCAACTCCAAAAGCTAGCTTGTGAAGTGAGGATGCCCTCACGCTTATATATTTCATATTACTTTGGTGTCCGGGTGATGTGGGACTTTGCTTCACACTACCAAGGTATGAGTAGGACGGATATTTTGAGTTAGGTCTGTTTCCAATCCTCCCCCACCCATACCCCTATCAATTGGGGATTAATTGGTGTATTTCTATTTGTTGTTGTTCTAGCTCTAGCCACTGTGCCGTCAGTATTGTGCTCCTGTGAGTCATGCGACCACAACATCAGTCTTGTGAGACATGGAAGGACCTGGTGGTGCCATATGGGTTGCTGGACCCATGCGATGTAGAATTCTATCATGGAGAAGTGACTACTTGAAGAGGGATCCAAAAGAACTAGGAAAGATGCACCATATGTTTTTCTGCTTCGTAAATTATCACATTTGTGAGGATCCAGTTAACAACTCCACCTCTTTGCCTTGTATGTTAAATAACGCTGTGGCTAAACTTGGATTTGTCAAGGGAAGGAAAATGAAGCACTTGAAATTTTACTGCTTTGACATGGTTTCCACATCTCTCTCTCTCTCAAATTTATTATGGGAAAGGAACTAGATCAATTAAAGACAGAGCTATTTGAAAATTCTCATGATTAGCAGATTTAGAACCTACGAGATTATCTTCATGAAATTCTTCTTCTGCAGCCATGTTATTCAGAAGATGTGCATCTATTGTGATTTTTAGTTTTACATGGCATGTTCTGCTGTCTTTAGTGTTTGTTGTGATATTTTCAACTGCATCTGAATTTTCTGAATGATATGCAGGAATCATTGGCACAATCTCATGGATCACAATGTGGCTTTTGCACTCCTGGTTTTATTATGTCAATGTATGCATTGTTAAGGTCAAGTCAAACGCCGCCTTCTGAAGAACAGATTGAAGAAAGCCTTGCAGGAAATTTGTGCCGGTGCACTGGTTACAGACCAATCATTGATGCATTTCGAGTCTTTGCAAAAACGGACAATCTTCTGTACACTGATGCATCTCTAAATAGTGCTCAAAGGGGCGAGTTTGTTTGCCCTTCTACAGGAAAACCGTGCTCATGTAGTTCCAAGACTGTTTGCAACGAAAGTTCCGTTGAACCAAAATCGGCTTGTGGTGACACGAATGAGCCTTTGCCATATTCTGATATCGATGGAACAAGATACACTAATAAAGAGCTAATTTTTCCTCCAGAGCTGTTACTCAGGAAATGGACGTATCTAAAATTGAATGGATTTGGTGGGATTAAGTGGTACCGGCCCTTACAGCTTCAACATGTTTTGGATTTAAAAGCAAGATACCCAGGTGCAAAGTTGGTGGTAGGTAATACCGAAATAGGAATAGAAATGAGGTTAAAAGGATTTCAGTATCAAGTTTTGGTCTGTGTTGGATTCGTACCTGAACTTAACAAGTTGAATGTAAAGGATGATGGTATGGAAATCGGTGCTGCAGTAAGGTTGTCCGATCTTCTGAATGTTCTAAGAAAGGTAACAAAAGAGAGAGCACCTCATGAAATTTCATCATGTCAGGCCTTCATTGAACAGATAAAATGGTTTGCTGGTACACAGATAAAAAATGTTGCATCTGTTGGTGGAAACATTTGTACAGCCAGTCCAATATCAGACTTGAACCCTCTTTGGATGGTCACAGGAGCTAAATTTCAAATTATTGATTGCAAAGGAAAAATTAGGACGACAGTGGCAGAAAATTTTTTCCTTGGTTATCGTAAGGTTGATCTGGCGAGTGATGAGATTTTACTGTCTATATTTTTACCTTGGACGAGACCATTTGAATTCGTGAAAGAATTTAAGCAGGCTCATCGAAGGGATGATGATATTGCAATTGTAAATGCTGGATTGCGTGTTTTATTGGAAGAAAAGAATGATGGGTGGGTGGTTTCAGATGCATCGATTGCGTATGGTGGGGTCGCTCCCCTTTCTATTTCTGCTGCGAAAACAAAAGAATTTCTTATTGCAAAGACTTGGAATGAAGAACTTTTGCATGGTGCTTTGGAAGTTTTGGAAAAGGACATTGTGCTAAAGGAAAATGCACCTGGTGGGATGGTGGAGTTTCGGAGATCTTTAACTCTTAGTTTCTTCTTCAAATTTTTCCTATGGGTGTCTCATCAAATGGAAGGGAAGTCATTTTTCACAGAGAAAGTATCATTATCTGATCTATCAGCTGTGCAATCATTTCGTCGGCCATCTGTTATTGGAAGCCAGGACTATGACATTGTAAAACGAGGAACAGCTGTGGGGTCTCCTGAAGTTCATCTCTCTGCGAGGCTTCAGGTATGGATTTCTGACAAGTATTGTCTCTTTTCTTTCCTTTTTTTCTGTTGTATTGTGACTTAAAGATAAACAGAAAAGTTATCTTATCTCTACGGATGAAAGGATTATGATGTACTGAGGTAAGATATTACCAATTATTTTATCTGCCTTCCCATTGATCAATACAAAATGATATATCATTTAATATGTGAAGTAAAATAATGTTGTTGAGCTCTCCCTAGGATGTAGGCTATTATAGCCAAACCAAGTAAATATCTTGTTTCTGTTGTCTTCATTGTGCATCCTTTTGTCTCTATGTTAAATTTGACGGAAGCTATTGTCACGACCCAACCCGGAGGGTTGGAAATCATGACCGGCCAGTGATACTAAATCACCCCAGGCCTTTTTAAAAATCACACACTTGAAGGATTTTTCTAAAATAACTGAGTTTAATTATTGAAAAGGCGGAAGTGTTGTAAACAGTAGAGAGAGAGAGAGCTGTGAGGTAGAATATGAGAGCTTATCTTCACCTTTCTCATTCATGTGAATTAATATGAACAAAGATACAACAAAGATACATGTATTAAACTACCCCTAGGAAACAATATACATAACAATTGAACCCCTAACTTAACACTCCCCCTCAAGTTGGTGCAAAAATATCTATCAAGCCCAACTTGAACACAATGGGGTAAAAACTTTTACTATTAAGACCCTTGGTAAATACATCAGCTAATTGGTCTTCAGATCTCATAAAAGGTATGCATATCAGACCATTGCTCAGTTTCTCTTTTATAAAATGCCTGTCAATTTCGATATGCTTCATTCGGTCATGTTGGACAGGATTATGGGCAATGTTTATGGTAGCCTTATTATCACAGTAGAGCTTCATAGGACTAGCATCAGAGAATCCAAAATCATGTAAAAAAGTTTGGAGCCATAAGAGCTCGCAAACACCATGAGCCATTGCTCTGTATTCAGCCTCTACACTGGATCTAGCTACCACTGACTGTGTCTTACTCCTCCAAGTAATCAAATTCCCTCCAAGGAAGGTGTAATAGCCAGAAGTAGATCGCCGATCATCAATAGAACCTGCCCAGTCTGCATCGGTGAAGGCTTCCAATTTCAATGGACTATGATTAGAGAACAAAATTCCTTTACCTGGGGCAGATTTGAGATACCTCAAGATACGATAAACTGCTTCAAGATGCACAGTACGAGGGTCATGCATTAACTGGCTTACAACTCCCATAGCATAAGAGATATCTGGTCTAGTGTGAGACAAGTATATCAGGCGACTCACAAGTCTCGGATATCTCTCTTTATCTGTATGCTCCCCCACGTTACTACCAAGATGATGATTGGCCTCAATGGGAGAGTCAGCTGGCTTACATCTTAACATATCAGTTTCTTCCAAGAGATCAAGGATGTACTCCCTTTGCGAGATAAAAATTCCTTTGTCAGATCTAGCCACCTCCATTTATTGTGCAACGCCAATGTTCTGGATGCTGAATGAAAGAAGCATGGTAATGTGCACATAAATCAAAATGATTCTTGGGTCTGCCCTCTTTGATGCTTTTTGGCTTTGATTTGAGGGCATGATTCCGCAGCAAACTCGACGGTATAGAGGGGCCACTGTTTCAGTGGTATTCTATGAGCAGCCAATTTGTGCATTTATTGCCAAAGGTTAGGTCTGTCTCAAATCCATTTGTTTCAGTGGATTTATTGCCAAATGTTAGGTCTGTCTCCTATCCATCCCCCGCCCATACCCCCAATTATTGGGGACTAAACGGGTTATGTTTTGTTGTTGTTGTTGTTGTCGTAGATCTAGCCACTTCCATTCCACGAAAGTACTTCATAGACCCCAAACCTTAATTTCAAACTCTTGAACAAGAAGAGCTTTAAGGCTAACAATCTCATTCACATTATCACCTGCCATGATTATGTCATCCACCTAAACAATAAGAATGACAATCTTACCATTACTTCTCTTGATGAACATAGTATGGTTAGCATGACTCTGCTTGTATCCAAATCTCAATATGGCTTTGAGAAACCTGTCAAACCATGCTCTGGGAGATTGCTTCAATCCATAAAGTGCCTTCTTCAATCTACACACTTTTCCCTCGGTCTGAGTTGAAGAAAAACCTGGTGGGATAGCCATGTACACCTCCTCATCTAACTCGCCATGGAGGAATGCATTCTTCACAGCAACCTGATGAAGAGACCAATTTAAATTTGCAGCACGAGCGTAGAACTCGTTTAGAGTTCATCTTCGCTACGGGTGCAAACGTCTCCTCGTAGTCAATACCATAGGTTTGTGTGAAACCCTTGGCAACAAGTCTGGCCTTGTATCTCTCAACTGTCCCATCAACTTTGTGTTTCATAATGAACACCCATTTGCACCCCACGGGTTTCTTCCCTCTTGGAAGTGATACTAGCTCTCATGTGCTATTCTTTTTCAAAGCCGTCATCTCCTCTACCATAACTCCTTTCTACTTAGGTATCATGAATGCATCCAGCCAATTCTGTGGAATAGATATAGAAGAAAGAGACGAAACAAAAGCATGATGCGAAGGAGATAAACAGTCATAAGAAACAAACTGAGAGATGGGATGTTGAGTGCATGATCTAACTTCCTTTCTAAGAGCAATAAGAGCATTAAGATAATCAACAACAGTAGGAAGAGAATCATTACCAGATGAGTTAGCTGAAGAGTCCGAAACTGGAGTAGGTGATGGAGATTGGCAAAGTGGCACTGCACATGTAGACTTGTAGAGTTCTCTCTCTCTCTCCCCAAAAAAAAAAAAAAAAAAAAAACTATGACAAGGTAAAGGGTAAGACCACGACTCAGGAGTATAATATGTCAATATCTCTTCGTCCCTCATCTCTTCCTGTCTATCATTCTTCCCTTGGAGAAATGAAGTCGACGGAGGATAATAGGATTCTGTTTCCCAAAAAGTGACGTCTATGGAAACATAGGTTTTGCGAGAGTGCGGGTAATAGTATTTATAACCCTTCTGCGTAGGAGAATAGCCATGGAAAATGCACTTACAGGCTTTGAGATCTAGCTTACCACCAGCGTGCTTAAGAGCATGGACAAAACACACACAACCAAAGACCTTGTGTGGAAGAGATGAGACCCGAGAACAGCCCAGGGAGGAACTTAATAGGAGTTTGAAACTCAAGAACACTGGATGGCATGAGATTGATAAGAAAAGCTGCAGTAAGGACGGCTTTGACTAGGTGTTGAACCCCTGCGTGACCCCTTTGACTCGCGGAATGAACCCTTTGACCAACGTGACCGCTTTGACCACTGTGTGACCCGTTTGACTGAAACACGCGAACGGTTTGATCGCCTTCTTCCTTTGAGTGGCTCGTGTAACACACGCTCGAGAGTGGATCTAACTCGCCGCCTTTCTTCGGTGTGTGAGCATTGTTTCAACGTCCTCCGGTGACCAGCCTTGCACCACCGTGATCGTCTCGATGAGAGCTACAAAACCCTGTGCTCAAAACTCGATTCCGATCAACCTACGTTAGTCCGATAGCCAAGAAACTCGCCGTCTGCCTACCCTCTGCCTACTGCCATCGGTGTTCAAATCGACTGTGAGCTCGACTCCGGCGACCAAACTCCACCATGTGAGCACCAACGAGCTCTTCCGAGTGAGGTACACCACCCTTGGTTGTCCGATCAAGTCCTCAAGCGGATTTGATCTCAACCCAAGCAAGAACTCAACAGTATCGACTTCATCTACAGAGGTCGACCAACGTGAAGCAGTAGTACAACGTGGATAACATCTAGTCTCTCAAGGATCGACAATGGAGGTCGATTTCTAGGAACAATCATAGTTGTTCCCCCTCTACAAGGCCAGATCCATCAGGAACTGTTCTGATACCATGTAAACAATATATATATATATATATATATATATATATATATATATATATATATATATATATATATATATATATATATATATAGAGAGAGAGAGAGAGAGAGAGAGAGAGAGAGAGAGAGCTGTGAGGTAGAATATGAGAGCTTATCTTCACCTTTCTCATTCATGTGAATTAATATGAACAAAGATACAACAAAGATGCATGTACTAAACTACCCCTAGGAAACAATATACATAACAATTGAGCCCCTAACTTAACAAGTGTTAAGCAAAATACATTCAGAGCTGACTACAAAAATACATATTCACCCATTGGCGTTACATTACAGCTTTGTGGCCCACTACTATTGGCACCACAAAATAGAAAAGAATTACAATTTAGGAGCACCACAATTTTATTACAAATTGAATATGAATTACGTAAAAAAGTAGCAACAACAACCATTAATTACTAACCGCACTATACCCATAGAGCCTTCTTTTACCCCTTGTTTCCTGGAATGGGTTCATAAAAATAAAACCATTCCAGTGAGCGTTACGATATACAAAGGTTACAAGTTTAACATGATATTTATCATTTAAAAGGAATTATAGCACAATTTTCAATTAGGTTCACTGTCAACCTTTAAATAATAACACCAGTTTCCAATAGGTTCACTATCAACCTTTAAATCATCATACCGGTTTCTAAATAACTGTCAACCTTTGCATCATCAAACCACAATTGCTTATTGAACATCTCTTTGAATGGGCACCGGTATGTTGGGAGCTACCCAATAATCATAGAGGAAGTGATATCAAGTCCTTAGGGCACCCAGTCGTACCCTAACCCTTATATCCCCAATCACCCAACAATAATGTTTCTCCTTGATAGGGTCATGTTCATTTAGATGCTTCGAAACCAAATAATTCCTTCCTTTTCAATTAAATCCATTATCATAATACTTTTAAACATCTTTTCTGTTAACAGTTTATGCTTGATTCAATACTTAAATCCATGCGTCCGTTAATCAAAATATCGAATCACACATTTCATAGAAAAACTAGAAAAACATGTAACCAAAGTATATACGTAACTCACCTTTGTAGCGTGAACCAAAGCATTGGCGTGTGCACGTAAGTTAAAACCTAGCACTAGAAGGAGAGAGAGTTGCAGGGTGCAATGATGGCCAGAGTGGCATGGCTTGCTGGAGTTGGAGACAAGCTGAGGAAGGAAAAGTTTCAAGAATCTCGGTGTGGGAGGTGAATGAGTAAGTTCTTGGTTTGAGAGTTTGAGAGTGAGGGAGTGAATTAAATAGAGCTGAAGCTCTGTCAAAGAATTACTCCTATTTAATGTGAGAATTTAATTAGGGTGTTCGGATGGGGAGACAAGATTTCATACAGAATCAATTGGGTGCTCTGCTCTCAATTATACACCATTATCTTGATAACCTGCCTAATATCTGTCCAGAAACAATTCCCATCGATGGAAGGTTTTAGATGAGAAGATAATTCTACCGACAGTGTGTAACCCGGTCCACGTCCAGTTGTATTGTCTGGGATTCGCTTTCAGAAATATTTCAAAAATTTACCATTAACTATAAAAATTATTTTAAGATCGTCTGCGGTGACGAAATTTCGGGGAAAATATCAGAAAACAGAATTTCAAATTTTAATAAGAAATCGGGGTATTACAGCTATCCATACAAAAAGTACTGTCCCCAGTACTCTTTTTACAGTTATGGTTATCCATTTATAAAAACCCTAAGGGGGCTATGGATTGGGTTTTCCAAAAATTAGACTGCTTGAAGCACATTCAGATTGGACTAACTCAAGTAAAAGCATAAAACCCTATTTCTACAAAATAATCTGGATTAGTGAAAATAAAGTGCAAAATGGTGAGTAGACAAAGAAAGGAACACTCGGGCAAGTATAAGCAGTAGCAAGAGTAAAGAGTGGCATATGGGGCAAGAACAAGTACATCTGATTAGTTTTGATCACTAAGAGAGAATTTTCTCAACTCCTATAGAGATGTATGATATATCGTAACAACAATCTAACTACCAAAGATATCGAAATTGATTATATCATACAATCACGACGGTGAAAAAATCACGATCAATCAATGATCTCTGACCATTGATTACATATATGAAGCCACGAAAAGATGGTGGATGCCCCATGAAACTCTTCTTCACCGTGGGCAATAGAGTCACCACAATCTCCCTCTAGTTTTTTCCTTATGGCTGTCAACCAAAATAATTTCCCTGGACTTCCGAACATGCTCAGAATACACAATAACAGATCTCAGTAGTAAGATACATAGAATGATCCCTTATAACATATAAAAGTGTGCATAAGCGAAACAGTTTCAATCGTATGGAAAATAAATGGGTTAAATCATGGATATCTATATTTTCACATTATGTAATTAATCAATATGAGAGTAGAATCCCCTAAAACAAGCAATGAAATCTCGTAGAACCATATGCTCTCAAATATTTGAAGAAAAACCCTCACAACTCTCACCATAAGAAAAACACTTGTGATCTCTATTTGAGGTTGTCTCTCTAGGTTAATTTTCATCTCAAAACTAGATTATGAGATTCGGCAGTCTCGCAACACATTGTCAATTGGTTTTGAATTCTGTGATTTAGCATCCTCCAACCCAACCTAGCTAAGCGAACCATTCATTATTCTTTTCTTGTCAATTTGCATTTTTCCCTTCTTTCTTTTTTGATTCTTTTCCCCCTTCTCTTTTTTTCATGTATCTAATCTCTTTCTATTCGTTCTTCATTGTTCTCATTATGTTTTCCTTAATTTTTCTTGTTTCATATCCGGTCTTTCTATTATTTTTCTCATTTTTTTTTCTTCATTTTACTTTTTTTGTTCTACAGCTATCTCCTTTGGTCCCCCTTAGATGTCACAAAAGCTTTGATAGGGAATAAATCCGACAATGGGTACGAAGCTATAAAACGTCCTCCCTTACATGTAACCCATCAGGCACCAAAAGATGCAACATTCCATATGTATGAAGACTAAAATGCAAACAAATGCCAACATAGGGATTTGAACCAAGGCCAGTAAGAAACTAAAGCTTTTGTAGCATGTTACATGGCAAACCAACGAAACAAAACAGAGCCTTAAGTCCCAATAAATTGGGGTGGCTACATGAATCCATTTTTCATTTGAGCGCTGTCAATGGCATGGTGATATTTATAGATCTTTCCGAACTACCACCTCTAATGTCAATTTTGGTCTACCCTCTTTTTTTTTTTGCACGGCTTTAATTTTTTTTTTTTTATATATTTTTTTGCACGGCTGGTCTACCCTCTCCTTAGTGTTACCCCCAAACATAACCATATCACTTCTCCTAACTACCGCATTGATCGATTAGTGATGTTTTCAAACCACCTTAATCTATTTTCTCTCATCTTATCTTCCAATAGTGCTACCCATACTATTCTGCAAATTATTCTCATTTCTATTTTTGCCTACAAAGTCTTACTAGTTACCACACATCAACCTTAATCTACACTCTATTTTTGTTTGACAAGCTTATGATGTGAGCAAAATGGGTTTGACAATGTATTTCAAGGTTTTTCAACAAATATAACAAGGTCTATTTTGTAATGATTCCAATGATATTATTTTGTCTTTGGTTGATTTCCTTTAGGGTTTTTTAATGCCAACTGGTGACTCAACTTTTTATAGTAAGTCATCTCATGGTATAATTTTTGGGGCTGGAAGTTATGATGGCCTTGTTCGGTTGGGAGTTTTGAGGGAGTTTAGTTTAGTTTTGATGATGTAAGCAGGTGTAATAAGTGGAGAGAGATAGAGAGAAAAGTGAGAAAAATGATGATGTCAGCGCAAAACAAAACTTGACAAAGCCGGAGCAAAGCTCCCAACCGAACATGGCCGATATGTTTTGAGACAGATTTTTGACTTTATCAGTGCATGCTACTATGAGTTACCAGGAACTTTCCTAATCAATATATGTAACCCGCACCAGCTCACTCGCTAACCTTTAGCTTGACCACGTAGCTCAAAAGTTATACCTCAGGTTAACAGTATCTGCTGGACATTACCTTATATACTACTTAACCTTTTCATATCTTACCGATGTGGGATTCCACAATACCCCCCGTAGAAGGGAGAAAATTCAGATCACGTGAAGCTGAGCTGAGTACGACGGTTGGGAAACATAAAATGGTTTTTTTTCTAATCAATTGATATTATATGTCTTAATTTGAAAAATTCTTTCGTAGGGTATTTGGGTGTAATCCCTTAATAATATGCTAGTTGTTTTGAGTTTTTGTCCCATTGAGATAATTTTGAAAGTTGTTTCTGATAATTATACCTCTTTCCAGGTTACTGGTGAGGCAGATTACACTGATGACACACCAATGCCTCCTGGCTGTTTACATGCTGCCTTAATATTGAGTCGGAAACCTCATGCTCGTATACTTTCCATAGATGATTCGGGAGCCAAGTGTTCACCAGGATTTGCAGGAATTTTTTTTGCAAAAGATGTCCCAGGTGATAAGATGATTGGGCCAGTTGTTTCGGATGAGGAACTATTCGCTACAGAATTCGTAACTTGCGTCGGACATGTAATGACATTTTAGTTCCAATTCTCATCTCTATTGATTCTTAAGGATGCTTGGAAGCTGTCATATAACAAATGTAGTTGACTGCATTTATAGAGGATCCTTCCATTGAGACTTGCAAAAAGATGGAAGATAACCCTATGTACAGATGCATATGTGGTGATGAACTGTAGCAAAGGAGTGATAATGACCAAAAACATGGACGAATTGTTGTGAATTGATTTCAAATGAATAAAGAATTGCATATTTATTGATCAGATCATTTACTCTATAGTTCGATATATATTTAGAAGAACTGATTGTTTGGAACATAACAAAGATAAGAGTCCCATTGTACATGCTAATAGCTACAACAATGGAATTTATTGTAAGAAGAAAATCCCTTGCCTTTAGAAATGTTGAGGGTTGAGGACTGTAGCTCAGAGGATTAGAGCATGTGGCTATGAACCACAGTGTCAGTGGTTCGAATCCGTCCTTGCTCACAATCTTCCACAAAGGAAGGACCCTTCGCTCTAGGGGTGAGGGTATGAAAATCATAATTGGCAAACTGGGACAGAGGACAAAAGCTATGGAACTTGGGTGTGGGTCTTTTGTTGAAATGGAAGGGCCTTACTTTTTCTTTTTATCTTTTATTTTTATTACTGGTGGAATCTTCATGCAAATTCATGCAAAGTATGCCGGCCCATAAGTAACTCTTTTCCAAGGAAAAGATCCATATTCTAGAATATAAGTTTTTCTCATCAACGCTTGTGAGAGGTATCTCTAAAAAATCCTAAAATAAATTGCCGTGGAAAATAAATGGTCTCATGAGAAATGCTATTCAAACTGTCTTGAACTACTTCAGCTATATAGAATTTGTGATCACTATTGGCTTTCCATTTTTACTTTGTTTTTGTTCTAATCTCAAAACATGGTGTGTTATGAAGGTTATTGGGGTGGTTGTTGCTGATACCCACCAAAATGCAAAACTAGCAGCAAAAAAGGTCCATGTTGAGTATGAAGAGCTCCCAGCTATCCTATCAATACAGGATGCCCTGAAAGCTAACAGTTTTCATCCAAATACAGAGAAGTGTCTAAAAAAAGGAGACGTGGACCTTTGTTTTCAATCAGGTCAATGTGACAGAATAATCGAGGGGGAGGTTCAAGTAGGAGGTCAGGAACACTTCTACTTGGAGCCACATAGTAGTTTGGTGTGGACCGTGGATCGTGGCAATGAGGTTCATATGATTTCTTCCACCCAAGTAAGTTTCCTTTGCTACTATTTTTAATCTTTCTGATTTCTTCACGAAGTTATCCAAAAGCTTAGCTAGAAGACATAAAATTTTGCGTAATGTTCTTTGAAGCGAAAAGTGATGAGTTGTGGTGATTGGTTTTTAGAGGTTCCCTATTGAGCTGAATAGTTTGTGGGATGTTCTAATCTGGGAGTGGATTGCAAGACAATTGTTGGGATTATCTCAAGGTTTACTCAGGCATTTACTGAAGTCCTTAGAATGGGGAGAAAGTTTGTTTTTGGAAAATGTGTAGACTGTAGAGGGTTGAGGCGTCATTTGGTGTCTGTTTTTTTGGTTGTATCTTTTATGGCTTGTTCGCAACTATTCGGTCTCTTCTTTTCTTTCCCTCTGTTACATGGACTCAACAATATACGCTTAGTTAAGGCAGTCAGATGGATACAACACATTGTTAGGGCTGTATGATCTGTATTGGATGGTGTTTCAATGTTTTTCCCCCCCACAATACTCCAATTCTACGGATGACGAAGTCACAAAGGTAAGGTGTGTCATGTATCTGGAACCCGTGCCCAATTTAGACACTTGAACCCTTTTTTATATTTCATGATATTCAAAGGAAAAAAGTTAATACACCCTCTGTCCCATTTTGATATTCCTATTTGGGGTTTCTAACTTTTTGAGGAAGTATAATGGTTACATGAAAAAGTATTTTTGTAAAGTTTGTGTTGTTAAGGTTTCATTTGTTATGTATTCTATTCATAGGGTTAGTTTAGTCATGAGTATGTTATTCTTGTATATCTGAGTGTAGATACCCATTTTGTTCTAAGTAATGTAAAAATACTTTTCATCTCTGTTTCTTTCTCTACATTCTAACATGGTATCAGAGCCATGGTCATGATCGATCTGGCCTTGTAGAGGAAGAGAATGAAGGTGGCTATTGATCATCGATCTCCACTGTTGATCATCGATCTCACACTGTTACTCGNCGCTGTTGCGCTATTCACCACTGAATATTGTTAGGAACTACTGGGTCTTGTTCGATATTAGTGTTGTACTCTCCGGCGAGCCTCGTCGACGGCTGTTCATACTCTGGCGACCTCTGTTGAACTTCGGAGCCGTACAGGTGGTATTTGGGTCGTTTTTTGATTGATCGAAGTGAGATTCTTGAGTGGTCCTACTTAGAGTGATCGGAATCGAGTTTTAAGCATAGGGTTTTGTAGCCCTTGGAGAGACGATCACCGTGGTATTTCGCCGGTCGCCGGAGTTTGCCGGAGGAGCTCACACGCGCTAGTTGAAGGTGGCGCGTGCAACACGCGTCAGATCCAGATGAGCACGTGTCATACATGTGCGCGGGGGTTGAAGACGATCTAGTCTATGGTATTCCGCGAGCCAAAAGGTTCAGCTGGCGGTTCATAAGGTTCCTCCGTGTGTCAGAAGGTCCAAGAGATCAACTGGGGGTTCATTCTGCGGTTCAAAAAGGTTCTGTGATAAGCCCCCGAAAGTGTTAATAATGGGGCTTATCCCGCTTCTTTTAGATCACACGCACGCATATTACATCCCTTTTTACGATTGATTTTTGCGCGAGGGTGTTTTTGTAAGTTTCAGGTAAAAGGCGAGAATGAGTCGAATCTTGAGGCTACGGTTGAACCACGGGATACTCGAGTACCCTAGGCCACGTTTCATGACGCCACCATATCCCGACAGCCAAGGAATGAAGCATTGAACAAGACTCAGGATGCCGAGAGGTCACGAGTACAAGCCAGGCAGTCACAGGATCAAGCCACAAAAATCCCAGATTTTTGCCCTTTCAACCGGTTGGAGCTTTTTGCTCGACCGGTTGAAGCTGAACAGAAGGTTTTTCGACCGGTCGAAGGTTTTTGCTCGACCGGTTGAAGCTTCAATTTTCTGCAAATTTTTGCCCGATCATGAAATATCTTGTGGCACTTTTGTAATATTTTAGACAACTTTTTGGGGCCTTTAAAAGGTCCTCAACCCCAGAACTTTAGGGTTAGCTTGTTTTTTCTCTCTCTCTCTCTACCTCCATTAATGTTCTACTAGCCAAAGCTCCAACTTCTCACTAGATTTTCATGCTTTACACTTAGATTCAAGGTATTTGCTCTTCTTTAATGTTGTAGTGCTTGTCAAGACCTTCATATAAATCAAGTTTATTTTCGGTTTCTTCGGTTAATTAATTTCCTTGTGTTTCTAGCTTATTCCTTCTAAAGTACTTGGTTCTTTGAGTTGTTGGTTAAATCTTCAAAGTTTAATGTTGTAGGTAGACCCGTAATCTTCTATAAAAATCAGTTTTTAAAGTAGTTTGTTATGTTCTTTATTTCTCTTATGAAAATGGTCATGTTTTACGTAGTCATGATTGAGTAGTCGCTATAGGCTCGGTCATGGGGTGATTAGCACCCCGTGACTTAGGTAAATTCACTCTCCTCGCCAATATTGCAAACTTTGCATGTTAATCAAAGGGATAGAATTAATTTAATGTATCAAAATTTGGGTTAGTTAATCCCGTTGATCACGCGTAGCCAGGGGCGTGACGTCTTGGCACGTGTGATGCTTCGGGCTATGGCAATCAAAATGTTTGTATAAATGGCACAAGAATCCTAGTCTTTGAGAAACACCATTTCTAGTTAAATGAGTTTTAAGTACCAAATCTTCCGTTCGGGGTCGTTCAATGACGCCCCGAGCCGGTTATTTTAGAGGGGTATGAATTGGCCTAAGGCATGGGTGTTTTAAACCCCTTGACTTAGCCTTGTTTTTAATTAGTCTTTTTCATCACGTGTCTTTCACGAAGTTGAGTGAAATCCATCCCCCAAATCACCAAAGCCAAGTTTGCCGCTTTAAGGCTAAACCCTCACTCGCGAGTCAACTTTCACGCTCAGCACCTTAGGTCTCTGTGGACTCGACCCGGACTTCCGGTTACTATGCCACGCGTCACCTGAACCCTACGCTTGGGGTAATCGCATTGATAAGCAAACGAAGGACGCAAGCATTCAGCGGTCTGGAAAAGGGTCAAACAACTCATTTGGTGGGTTCAACGGCTTGGAAAAAGGCCAATGAGCTCATCTGGAGGGTTCTTTGGGGTCCAGAAGGGTTCAGGGACCCATTTTGACCATTTTGACCACTTTTGGGAGCTCCGAGACTCGTTCCTGACTAATTTCAATGTCCTGGATCCATTTGCAGGGTCGGTTTATGGTGATTTAAAATGGAAATTGCTGGTACACATGGAGGCTTTCAAAACTACTCAAGTTGGTGACTTTTTTCTAAGGGGGAGTTACAAACTCTCAGGCGCCTATTGGCTAGGCTTGACACTCCATCTAACACTGCTCCTACCACTTTCTTTGCTCACAAAGAGATACATGCTCATGCTTCTACTGCCTCTAGCTCTCTTCCGTGGATCAGAGATTCTGGTGCTACGGACCTTATGACCAGTTGTTCGTCCTTTTTTGATTCCTACTCTTGTTCTGGTAAGGATAATGTTAGAGTAGTTGATGGTTCTTTATCTGCTATTTACAGGAAAAGTTCTATTCATTGTTCTCCAACCATTTCACTTTCCTCAGTTCTTCATGTTCCCAATTTTTCTAGTAACCTTTTATCCGTTAGTAGTCTTACCCAATCCTTAAATTGTTCTGTAACATTTTTTCCTACACATTGTGTCTTTCAGGAATTGGATACGGGTAGGATGATTGACAGTGGTAAAGCTCATGAAGGCCTTTATTTTTTGGAGTCTGCACCTAATCCAGTTTGTCCACCTTTGTCATGTGGTCAAGCTCTTGTTGCAGATACGGGTTCAGCTCTTCCCTTGTTACATTAGTGGCATCGTAGATTGGGTCATCCATCCTTTGGAACTCTAGAAAAATTGTTCCCTAGTTTGGCTAAGCAATGTTCTCGGAGTTTGTTCCTTTGTGAAGCTTGTGAGCTTGCGAAACATAAGCGCTCATTTTATGCTCCGGTCAATCAAAGAAGTGATTCGCTATTTATGGTCATTCATTCCGATGTTTGGGGTCCTTCTCCTGTCACATCTCTGTCTGGTTATTGCTGGTTTGTCACATTTATTGATTGTTATTCTCGTGTCACCTGGGTGTATTTACTAAAGGCAAAAAATGAGGTTTTTTCGTGCTTTAAATCTTTTCACCAAATGGTGTGTACTCAATTTAATGCTAATGTTAAAGTGCTTCGTGGTGATAATGAGATTGATTATATAGATGAGACTTTTCGGGTATATCTAAATGACTTTGGTCTTCTTTTTCAAACTTCTTGTGTTGGTACTCCACAACAAAATGGAGTTGCTGAATGTAAGAATTGCCATCTTGCTGAGGTAGCCTGCTCTCTATTGTTCACCATGAATGTTCCTAAACACTTTTGGGGCGAAGCTGTCCTTACTGCAGAGTTTCTTATCAATCGCATGACATCTAGTGTTCTTCAGTTCCAAACTCCAATTAAGGTTCTCTTAGGTTGTTCTCGGGTCTCATCTCTCCCACCCAAAGTCTTTGGTTGTGTGTGTTTTGTTCATGCTCCTAAGCACCCAGGTGGTAAGCTGGATCCCAAAGCCCACATGTACATTTTCATTGGCTATTCTCCCACTTAGAAGGGTTATAAATGTTATGACCCGCACTCTCGCAAAATGTATGTCTCCATGGATGCCACATTTTGGGAAACAGAATCTTTTTATCCTCTGTCCACTTTATCTCTTCAGGGGGAGAATGATAGATAGGAAGAGATGTTGACATTTCATACTCTTGAGTCGTGGTCTTATCCTTTACCTCGTCATGGTGAGGGGGAGAAAGAACCTTTACTTGCAGAAAGAGCAGAGCATGATGTTTGGGAAAAGACTGGATAGGCCAAATTTGCAGACCTTTTCTTGAAGGAATAAAGACAAGTTTAAATGTGCAGTGCCACTTTACCAATCTCCATCACCTACTCCAGTTTCGAACTTGTCAGTTGATTCATCTGGTAATGATTCTCTCCCTACTGTTGTTGATGATCCTAATGCTCCTATTGCTCTTAGAAAGGGAGTTAGATCATGCACTCAACATCCCATTTCCTAGTTTGTTTCTTATGATCGTTTATCTCCTTTGCATCGTGCTTTTGTTTTGTCTCTTTCTTCTATATCTATTCCACAGAATTGGCAGGATGCATTCATGATACCTAAGTGGAAAGGAGCTATGGTAGAGGAGATGACGACTTTAAAAAAGAATGGCACTTGGGAGCTAATATCTCTTCCAAGAGGGAAGAAACCTGTGGGGTGCAAATGGGTGTTCACTGTGAAACACAAAGCTGATGGGACAGTTGAGAGATACAAGGCAAGACTTGTTGCCAAGGGCTTCACACAAACCTTTGGTATTGACTACAAGGAGACGTTTGCCCCCTCAGATGCTTAAGATGAACTAGGCGAAGTTTTACTCTCTTTATTTGCCAATTTAAATTGGCCTCTTCACTAGTTTGATGTGAAGAATGCATTCCTCCATTGCAAATTAGAGGAGGAGGTGTACATGGCTATTCCACTAGGTTTTTCTTCATCTCAGACTGAGGGAAAGGTGTGTGGATTGAAAAAGGCACTCTATGGCTTGAAGCAATCTACTAGAGTGTGGTTTGACAGGTTTCTCATGTTGAGATTTGGATACAAGCAGAGTCATGCTGACCATACTATGTTCATCAAGAGAAGTAATGGTAAGATTGCCATTCTTATTGTTTATGTGATGACATAATCATGACAGGTGATGATGTGAATGAGATTGTTAGCCTTAAAGCTCTTCTTGCTCAAGAGTTTGAGATTAAAGATTTGGGGTCTATGAAGTACTTTCCTGGAATGGAGGTGGCTAGATCTGACAAAGGAATTTTTATCTCTCAAAGGAAGTACATCCTTGATCTCTTGGAAGAAATTGGTATGTTAGGATGTAAGCCAACTGATTCTCCCATTGAGGCAAACCATCATCTTGGTAGCAATGTGGGGGAGCTTACAGAAAATGAGAGATATCAGAGACTTGTGGGTCGCCTGATATACTTATCTCACACTAGACCAGATATTTCCTATGCTGTGGGGGTTGTGAGCCAATTCATGCACGAATCTCGTACTAGTCATCTTGATGCAGTTTATCGTATCTTAAGGTATCTTAAATCTGCCCCAGGTAAAGAAATTTTGTTCTCTAATCATGGTCACTTGAGATTGGAAGCTTTCACTGATGCAGATTGGGCTGGTTCTATTGATGATCGGCGATCTACTTCTGGTTATTGCACCTTCCTTGGAGGGAATTTGATTACATGGAGGAGTAAGAAGCAGTCTTTCGTAGCTAGATCTAGTGCAGAGGCTGAGTACAGAGCTATGACTCATGATGTTTGTGAGCTTTTATGGCTCAAAATTGGGATTTCCTGATCGTGATCCTATGAAGCTTTACTGTGATAACAAAGCTGTCATAAACATTGCTCATAATCCTGTTCAACATGATCGAACAAAACATATTGAAATTGATAGGCATTTCATTAAGGAGAAGCTGAACAACGGTTTGATATGCATGCCTTTTGTGAGATCCGAAGACCAATTGGCCGATGCATTTACAAAGGGTCTTAGTTGCATAATTTTTTATCCCATTGTGTTCAAGTTGGGCTTGATAGATATCTTTGCACCAACTTGAGGGGGAGTGTTAAGTTATGTTGTTAAGTTTTCATTTATTATGTATTCTATTCATAGGGTTAGTTTAGTCATGAGTATGTTAGTCTTGTATATCTGAGTGTAGATACCCATTTTGTTCTAAGTAATGTAAAAATACCTTTCATCTTTGTTTCTCTCTCTACATTCTATCAATTTTACTTTCCAATTATGCCCTCCACTTTCAAATTTGATTGATTTAGATATTGCTACAATCAAAACATAAGGGCTAATGGAATTTTACCAAGATTCTATGGCTGATTTTGGAAAGTGGACGTGTATTTTGGGACGTTCTGAAATGGAATATGGGACCATCAGAATGGGACAGAGGGATTATTAGCTAGAAAGAAACACGTATTCTCAAACGTGGACATGTATTCTAAAAAGTGTGCTGGTTTTAGCCTTTTTCATGGTTTAATTCCGTATGCTTGAGCTGCATTTTCTTTTTAATCCGTATGCTATTTTGGTTGTATTTCAGAAAGTGCCTTCACACAGCTGACTTCTTTCCTTTTTTTTTTTTGATATAAAAGTGCCTTCACACAACTGACTTCTCGGATATGCCGCGTCTATGATGCTTGTCTTTGAGCCTCATTATAAACCTATCATATTCCGTTTTCATTTCCAATGGTTTCTCTCTGTATTGTTTGTGATACAACATTTCCACTCTTTTATGTAGGCCCCTCAGAAACACCAAAAGTATGTTTCTCATGTCCTTGACCTTCCCATGTCGAAAGTTGTTTGCAAAACCAAACGACTTGGTGGTGGATTTGGTGGAAAAGAGACAAGATCTGCCTTTCTGGCTGCTGTGGCTTCTGTTCCGTCATATCTCCTGAACCGACCTGTCAAACTAACATTAGACAGGGATACAGATATGATGACAACCGGGCAGCGCCATAGCTTTCTTGGAAAGTACAAGGTACTATTCATTTATCTAGCTAGAATATGTGAGAGAGAAGTGTTATCTTGAAGAATTTCAGATGAGATAGAGGATCAAAATTTCTCTGTGGAGGAATGTTATGTTAAGCATAGAAACAGAAACATTTCACATATACTTTCAAACTGGACAAAAAGAAATGAAGGATCAACTTTTGTTTGGCTATGTCCATAGAAACGCTATATGTTGTTGGATCTTAGAAATACCAGAACGTTGTTTTCCCACTATATTTCTGTTTCCGTCTATCCATAGATAGAGACCTTCCGGCCGTTTTGAAGGATACAAATCGAAATTTTTATCCTTATCCATTTGATAATGGACATGTTAATGATAGAACCAAATTATCTGATGCAGGTTGGATTTAATAATGATGGAAGGGTCCTTGCTCTTGATCTTGAAATCTACAATAACGCTGGGAATTCACTTGATTTGTCTCTTGCTATACTTGAACGTTCTATGTTTCATTCTGATAATGTCTATGAGATCCCAAATGTCAAGATAAATGGAAGAGTCTGCTTCACTAATTACCCTAGTAACACTGCCTTTCGAGGATTTGGTGGTCCTCAGGGCATGCTTGTTACTGAAAATTGGATTCAAAGAATAGCCATGGAACTCAAGAAAAGTCCAGAAGAGATTAGGGTACGTCATTGATCTTGATGGTACTTCGTTTAAGTAGTTTTAAGTGGCTGATCATTTGTAGCCCTCGTTCAATATGTAAGTTCACTCTTTAAAATTGCTTTTCGATCAGGAAATAAACTTTTTGAGTGAAGGATCGATACTGCATTTCGGTCAACAAATTCAGAACTTTACACTGCAGCGACTCTGGAATGAACTTAAGTCCTCTTGTGATTTTTTGAAGACTCGAAATGAAGTTGAACTGTTTAATCTTCATAATCGATGGAAAAAGCGAGGGATTGCTATGGTACCTACGAAATTTGGCATTGCTTTTACAGCCAAATTCATGAACCAGGTAATGTGGAAACTTGATTCTTAGAAACAGGTGTTTTTATGAGTGTTAGATTATTTTGAATTGAGTGGCTTTTAAGAATTATTTGTGGTTTAACTTTGATCTACGCAGACCATGAAAATGTCATGGGATAGAAATAAGCACTTAGATCATGAAGTATGTGTTTCTGAACATTAAACTTATGTTGAATACTGACTGATGAAAACTGTTTCCAGAATTTGATGTACTTGACTTTATTGTTTTAGATTCCCCCAAGGATGTATTTTTATCTTCTAAAATTTCTTTAGAAAAAAGAACTTAATGTTTCTGTGAGGATTTACCAGTTTTATTTGTGGTGTTATGTTTTCCATTGTCCTGATATTCCTTGTTGTTTACTGCAGGCAGGTGCTCTTGTCCATGTTTACACTGATGGAACTGTGTTAGTCACTCATGGAGGTGTTGAGATGGGGCAAGGTTTACACACAAAAGTTGCTCAGGTTGCTGCTTCTTCATTCGATATTCCACTCAGTTCTGTCTTTATCTCAGAGACAAGTACTGACAAGGTAAACAAATACCGTTCAGATTTGGCCTTTATGTTGTTTTTGGTAGAGAAGTTAGTTTTTTCGTGGACTCTAGTTTATTGAACAGGTTTCTTTGTCTGCAATGACAAGTTAGTGGAGATTGTCTACCTTTTTCATTTACTGGTTTCGGGATTTATTGTTGTTGTGGATATGTATGCTGTTTTAATTCTCATCGGACTCCTGATGCCTGTATTGGTTTGTATTTGGTGCCAAATTAGGTTCCAAATTCATCGCCAACAGCAGCTTCTGCCAGCTCTGATATGTATGGTGCTGCAGTGTTGGATGCTTGTGAGCAAATAAAAGCTCGTATGCAGCCAATTGCCTCTAAGGGTAAATTTAGTTCATTTGCAGAGGTAAGCTTGCCACTATACCCAGGAAGATGAGATCTTTTTTCCCAGCTAGAAGGAGATATTTCTTATCTATCTGTGGAAATCAAGTCACAAAAGCATTGCAGAAAGTAGTTGGATCTTTAAAAACATTGTACTTTCATGGCAACATATTATCAAGAATACGGAAAATGTTGCTCCTGGTCCTGCTGCTGATAAGAGTAATGGTTACAAGTATAATTTATTTAATTAAAAGCATATATAAACATACACACACAGGGAAGAATAACTTATATTGTTGTTAAGAAAAGTAAAATACTTCCATTATTAATGAAGGTACGTCCACGTTAATTAGTGCAGGTTATCCTTTATTTTAGATATCAAATTTGTTTAGCTTAACAAAACAGCTATGCGAGTGACTTAACTTGGAGTACAGAAATCAAGCATTTTTGCGCCTTTTAGGACTAGGCACCAATCAGAACTCACCAAGTATCTTCACTCTTAAATGAAGCTATTACGTATAGCACACTCCTTAAGCTCGCTACTCATTCAAACTTACATGAGCATGCATTGCTCCTTTTAAATGTATCGTTTGCTTGAGAAATATTATGCCCTTTGTTCAGTTATAAGTTAAAGGTTCATTTGTAACGTATATATTTTCCTAGGGGTAGTTTAGTCCTTTGCATCTTTGTCCATGTATATCTCAGTGTAAAGTCCTTGTTATCAGGATCAATCAATTATGTTTGACGCTCTCTCTCTCTACGATAACTTACATGTTATCAGAGCTTCGATCTCTTCTTGAATGGGCTTCGTTGGAGACTGATGCTGATCTTCCCACCATTGATTGTCGAGAGCTCAATTGGTAGGTTTGATTGTTCACGTAGAAGGGCTCCGCTGTTGATCGAAGTAGGAGTATTCGTCTGTTCATGCATGAACTCATTGGTCAAGCTTGGACGATCACCCCTGACCATTGTACGACACTCATCGACCACCTTCGAGCACCGTCTGGCCCTCGCTGTCCTCCAGCGACCCTTGTACGGCCTCCGGTGAGTGTTTTTAGGTCACCATGAACCTTTTTATGCTCGAAAATCACTGGGGTGCCCCCTTTTCTGCTCGAAAATCACTGGGTTGTCCCTCTTCATGCTCGAAATTTCCTGGGTATGCTTGAAATTGGCTGGGTTGTTCTGGGTTTGTGTGTATAGTGCTCGTTTTTTACTGTACAACCCATCGGAACAGTGCTTCAAACCAGGTCTGCCATTTTTCAGACCTTGAATTAGTGATTTAGAGCTGCAAAACTCCTTTTGGGCCTCGTAATAGTGTTTTCTACCTGCTATCTACTGTATTGGCAGTTGATCAAGTTTTTGGGTCTATGATTGCTTGTTCTCAGAACTCAAATCAGTGATTTTGAGCTCAACCCAATGGTTACTGCAAGTACAGATTTGCTTTGTTGAGTTTGCTGCTAACCGGGTAACCAAGGATTCACTTGGGCTTGATTATTCGAGTCTTCTACTGCCTTTTGTCGGTGTGGATGCTAGTATGATGACTGCTAGTATGATGATAGTTCCAAACCATGCTCTAGGTCAGGTTCGAGATGAAGGTTGTCCTCTTTCTCGGGAGGAGTTACAAACTCTCAGGCGCCTATAAGATAGGCTTGACGCTCCATCTACCACTGCTTCTACTTCCACTTCCACTGCCTGTGATTTCTTTGCTCACAAAGAGATACATGCTAATGCTTCTATTGCCCCTAGCTCTTGGTATCAAAGCTGTAGCGCCCGATTTTTGGACAACGTTAATTAAAACAGGAGATTTAAAAAGATTCATTTACAAAAAGGTTTTTCTTAATAAGCAGCAGAATAACATAAATAGAAAAGTAGTTTATTCTGATACAATAAGAGACAATACTTCTTGAAAAGTTAAATTACATTTGTCCAACACAAAAGTAAGGCGATTACAGAGTCTTCTACAGTTCTAGGTTGAGGTCCCACTCCCCATAAGTTCCCTGATTGGCTGCATGGTCTTGATACTTGTTGCAATGTCCTCCTCTTCCATCCTCGGTACGTGGCATGAAACACCAGGGCTCATGGCACCATGAGTTTTGACACTCAGTAGCTAACTCCTACCCACTAACCCTTACATTACAATTCATCAACAGTTCATATCAAGGAGTGCATAAATAAGTAACAAGCATCTCTTTTTCCTTTAACTTCTTTTTAACTAAAGTGTTCTCATAGATTCTAAATCTTAGGAACTTCTCTCCAATTCAAAACTGATATACACAATCCCTGGTGGACTTTTCGGTTGGCGAGGCTTTGGTTCTGCTAACTCGATAATTGGTACTTTTCGGTTGACCAGGCTTTGGCTCCGCTGACCACGACTTAATTCCTGGTGGACTTTTCGGTTGACGAGGCTCTGGTTCTGCTGACCCGATAATTGGTACTTTTTGGTTGGCCAGGCTTTGGCTCTGCTGACCACGACTTAATTCCTGGTGGACTTTTCGGTTGGCGAAGCTCCGGTTCCGCTGACCCGATAATTGGGACCTTTTGGTTGACCAGGCTTTGGCTCTGCTGACCACACATTCTCTTTACTTTCCTGTTTCCTTTAACTTAGAAACGTCTATGTGATCTACTACGTAAGTACCAACCTGGGAACCTATTTGTCCAATCTAACAATTCAATAATTTTATGGAAATGTAAAACAATCAGCAAAGCAAAGCGATAACGATATTCGAGGGTGCACCTGTTCACAAAGTAATGCACAATGTCCATATGACTCACTGGACGTTTACCCATAAAACCATAATTCATAAGTAATCAGAATTTGGGGAAAAAAACAGTTTAAAAGTATTTTGGTCTATACTCTTTCTTTATCTACTAGTAGAGTATACAAATTACAAGTCTTAGTTTCTTACTAGAAAACTTTCCAGTAATTACCTTATCAATCTAGTACGTAAAATTTAGATAAATGAGTTTTCTTTTCTTTTTTCTTTTAATATAACATACATAAATAAAAATGGTTAGAGTACTTAATAAAAACACAAATCCTACATTTATACTTACTGGGCTATGAAGTACATAAAAGTAATTAACCAAGTTTCAAACTAGATTTTGATATTGGTTTATAAAATTACCTGACAAGTTAATATATAAAGTCTATGAGATAAATCTGCTACCTAACTAATAATCTCATGTTCAAGTTAAACATGCTAATGAAATTAACATTACATTAGCTAACAAATTAAGCATACACGTGTTCAAAATCTACCAACTTTAAAGCAACATGTTCACAGCTAAACTTTCCTATCATGCACATCATAACTTCTTGGACATAACAAAATTTTCGGTTCATTATCATGACTTCGGCCCATAATGTAAAAGATTGCATCCGTAAGGTTTCGTTTCATTTGGGCTCCTCAAGCCCTATTATAAAGTCAAAGTATACTAAATATACTTAGGGTTAGGGAGTAGGAGGTTTCTACCTTTGATCCAAACGAAAAGCTCGGTGGTGGAATCTAGTAGAGTTTTGGTTGACGAAGAAAAATCAAATTTCAAACAGAGACTTTGAGCTGTGCTACCGGGTTCAAACCTCAACCGTTTATCGTGATTCTTGTATCTAAAACGAAGCTCTCGAAGTGATCTGCAATCTTCGTGAAGGAATCTAAATCCGAAATCCACTTTAACAAGGAGAAAGATGGTGATTTGTGAAAGGTCAGTGAGCTGTCTGGAAAATTTACCCGATATTTTTACTGAACTTTGGATGGCTATATCTCACTCAAAACTCAACCGATTTGGGTGATTCTTGTGTCGAAATCGAAGTTCTAGACGCCCTCTAAAACTTCTATGAAGAAACCTAATCCTAAAAACGAATGTAACGATGAGTAAAGTGTCTGTAAAAAGGGGTATGTGATATGGACGAAAATGGAAATGAAGACGGTGTCTTCTTCCTTTTTCTTTTCTTCTTTTCCTAGGCTCTCTCTCCTGGTCTCTCTCTCTTTCTCACACATAATTCATGGGGAAGGACAATGGGTGGTGGTATTATAGAGAAGAATGGGATGGAGTGAAGTGTAATGGTGGTGTAAACCACATGGGGTTGTAAGGGATTGATGGGAGAGTGATGGGAGTGGGTAATGGTAGAAAGAGGAGGGAGGAGAGGTCTGATTTTCAGACTTTGGGGTGGTGTGTGGTGTTGGTTTTGGTGGGTGGAGAGTGGGGAGGAAAGAGAGGGAGTTGGTAGAGTGCATAAATATGCATATATGTATTGTGTATGTGTTTATATACTTATATGTATGTATATATATATATATATGTGTGTATATATATATATATGTCGTGTGTATAAATCTAAATGTATATGTACATGTAGTAGGATTTTGTTAGGGTAAAAAGGGTAGGAACATATATAATTAGGGTCTTAAACTTAGTTTAAATAAATCATCAAAACTTAACTAAGATAATCATATTTAAGAAACAAAATAAGTCGTAATAATTAATGTAAAATATAACTTAATTCGATAATAATAATAATAATAATAATAATAATAATAATAATAATAATAATAATAATAATAATAATAAACGGACTGAAAATTTGGGCCATTACAACCTATCCCCCTTAAAACAATTTCGTCCTCGAAATTTGGGCGTTCGGTTGGATAAAGTGAATCGATGGTTGTCGTCTTCAGGTTGACTCTCTTTTCTCAATATCGCTAAGGAATCTTGACTAACCGAATGTGTACTTCCTTTTCACAATTCATAATGTGACATTATAGTCATTATGATAATTCTTTCCGTTAGCTTGAATGGCGAATCACTATCGATCAGAGCCCGTCTATCCCCCTTAAATTTTTTTGAAACATGTTCCAATTGAAGACTAGCAGTTACCGTCTCTTGATAGCAGTCTATAGCAACAAGGTGAGTGAATTGTCAATCTCTTCAGAAAAATAAGTTCCAATCAACCCTTTCTATGACTTGTAGGTCTAGGTCAAAGTGTAGACTAGAGACTTTTAGCTCACACTGTTTATGCAGGTGACTGACAGGGATCTTGCCCCCAACTACCGAGATCACTTTGGTAGATATTCTTTAGGGCTTCTATTCTGGTTCTTGCAATATGTATAAAAAGTGTGATACTCTAGAATTAAATAATACTTGTACACAAGTACTAAATAGTATGAGTGTACCTCGTATCATAGACGGGTTCTACTTGTCATTGCTAACCTGGAGTGCAAAAATCCTGCCTCCCTGTCCTTGATTTGTACTATGACCATTTCCATTATTCTGGAACGGGCGATTTTGCTGCTGATTCCAGTTTGACGTCTGTTGATTTGGCCTACCTTGGTTCTGGTTTCCATACCCAATCTGCTTCATTAGATATTGCTGTTGGTTCCATAATTATTGGTTCCATTGTTCTTTGGGTGTGGACAGTTGTTCTTGATGTAACCCTTTTCATTGCAGTTGTAGCACCTTATTGGTCCATTGTTACGGTTCCGTCCTTGGTGGTTGTTCCTCCAGGGTTGATTAGGCTGTTGGGGTTGAGCGTTATTCTAAGCGTAGGGCTTTGGTGCAATATACCCTAGGTTGTTGCTATTTTGATTGTTGTTGCTTCGGATTGGTCCCCCAGCACTGGGACCTCAGGTTTTGCCCTTCCCTTTTGAATCGAAAGATTCCCTTTCAATCATTAGCGTGCACTTAACTACTTGTGCGTGGTTTCGAAAGTCGCGGGACATTACTATCCCTCTAATTGTAGTGTCTAGTCCCCATTCAAACCTTCTTGCCTTAGCTTTATCTGTCTTCACGACGTCTCCCGTGTGTCAGGCCAATTCTTCAAAGCGTGCCGCGTATTGAGCCACGTTGCGGTTTCCTTGTTTGAGATCTAGGAACTCCTGAAGCATGGCTTGCTTGACTGGGGCTGGGAAGTACTTGCCGTTAAAGGCATCCTCAAAGTTCTTCCATGTCATCGTCTCCACATTCTGGGTGGTCTTGAGTAAATCCCACCAATGATATGCTTTTCCCTATAGTTGGAAGGAAGCTAGAGCAATGTGATCGCCTGCATCCTCAACATTGAGAATCTCCGGTATTTTTGTGGTCTGCTTAAGCCATGACTTAGCAATCGTAGGATCTGGTTCTCCATAGAAGATTGGAGGGCGGCGCTTGCAGAAGATGTCAAGCATCTGGCTCCTATTCATTTTATGACGTAGGGGGGCTCGCTGATTAGGTTGCGGGACCAAATTGGTGGCGGCAGGTGCTATTGGTTGAAGCACCTGGGTAAAGGTTTGGCATTCCATTGCCAGTACTGTTGGTTTGGCTATTGGTTTGGCCATTCGATTGTGTGTTGATGTCTATGTTCCGCACATTTTGGGGCCCACCGTTATTGAGGTTGGTGTGGGTTCCGTTTCTCGTCTCAACCATCTTTAGATCGAAAATTATGTTAAGAGGGGGTTCTACTTTTCATGCTTAATCAGAACATAAGCTTTAGAAATAATGAAAATTTCACCAACCGGTAAACATAATAATGATTTTATCCACACCAATGCATACAAGAAATACCACATACAGTCACCTTATTTGCTAGCCAACGTGCATAACTTATGTTTTCTCGCGGTACACACTCGGAGTCTAAATCAAACGACCGTTAGTAAATACTCACAAGATAGACTTAAGTAGAATATCATAAAGTAACATAGACAAGAGATAGTATTACTATTCAGTTTATGCTCTCGGAAAGCGATCTACCCAATCTACCCAAGGCCGAGGGTTTGAACCTATCTGGAGCTACGGATCATATGACAAGTTGTTTGTCCTTTTTTGATTCCTACTCTACTCGTTCTAGTAAGAATAAGGTTAGAGTAATTGATGGTTCTTTATCTGCTATTTCGGGAAAAGGTTCTATTCGTTGTTCTCCAACCATTTCTCTTTCCTCAGTTCTTCATTCCAAAATTTTCTACTAACCTTCTATCTGTTAGTAGTCTTACCCAATCCTTAAATTGCTCCATAACATTTTTTCGTACATATTGGCTGTGTTCGGTTCATAGTTTTGAGGGAGTTTAGTTTAGTTTTGATGATGTAAGCAGATGTAATAAGTGGAGAGAGATAGAGAGAAAAGTAAGAAAAATGATGATGTCAACAAAACTAAGAGTGGCCCAAAACTGAGCCAAAGCTGCCAACCAAACAAGGCCATTGTGTCTTCCAGGAACTGGATACGGGTAGGATGATTGACAGTAGTAAAGCTCACGGGGGCTTTTATTTTTTGGAGTCTGCACCTAATCCAGTTTGTCCACCTTTGTTATGTGGTCAAACTCTTGTAGCAGATACGGGTTTAGCTCTTCCCTTGTTACATCAGTGGCATCGTAGATTGGGTCATCCATCTTTTGGAATTCTAGAAAAACTGTTCCCTAGTTTGGCTAAGCAATGTCCTCGGAGTCGGTTCCTTTGTGAAGCTTGTGAGCTTGCGAAACATAAGTGCTCATTTTATGCTCCTGTCAATCAAAGAAATGATTCGCCATTTATGGTTATCCATTCTGATGTTTGGGGTCCTCCTCCTGTCACATCTCTGTTTGGCTATCGCTGGTTTGTCACTTTTATTGATTGTTATTCTTGTGTCACTTGGGTTTATTTACTAAAGGCAAAAAATGAGGTTCTTTCATACTTTAAATGTTTTCACCAAATGGTGCGTACTCAATTTAATGCTAAGGTTAAAGTGTTTCGTAGTGATAATGGGACTGAGTATATAGATGGGACTTTTCGGGCATATCTAAATGACTGACATTCTTTTTTAGACTTCTTGTGTTGGCACTCCACAACAAAATAGAGTTGCAGAACGCAAGAATCGCCATCTTGCTGAGGTAGCCCGCTCTCTATTGTTCACCATGAATGTCCTTAAACATTTTTGGGGCAAAGCCGTCCTTACTGCAACTTTTCTTATCAATCGCATGCCATCCAACGTTTTTCAGTTTCAACCTCCTATTAAGTTCCTCCCTAGCTGTTCTTGGGTCTCATCTCTTCCACCCAAGGTCTTTGTTTGTATGTGTTTTGTCCATGCTCTTAAGCACAATGGTGGTAAGCTAGATCCCAAAGCCCGTAAGTGCATTTTCCTTGGCTATTCTTCTACTCAGAAGGGTTATAAATGTTATGACCCGCACTCTCGCAAAACATATGTTTCCATGGATGTCACTTTTTGGGAAACAGAATCATTTTATCCTCTGTCCACTTCATCTCTTTAGGGGGAGAATGATAGACGGGAAGAGATGAGGGACAAAAAGATTGACATATTATACTCCTGAGTCGTGGTCTTACCCCCTTACCTTGTCATAGTGAAGGGGAGAAAGAGAACTCAAGGCAAGAGCCTTTATCTGCAAATAGAGTGGAACATGATGTTTAGGAAAGACTGGGTAAGCCAAATTTGTAGACCTTTTCTCGAAAGAAAAAAGGCAAGTCTACATGTGCAGTACCACTTTGCCAATCTCCATCACCTACTCCAGTTCCTGACTCTTCTGCTGACTCATCTGGTAATGATCTTTTTTCTATTGTTGTTGATAATCTTGATGCTCCTATTGCTCATAGAAAATGAGTTAGAATGTGTACCTAACATCCCATCTCCTACTTTGTTTCTTATGATCGTTTATCTCCTTCGCATCATGCTTTTGTTTCGTCTCTTTCATCTATATCTATTCCACAGAATTGGCAGGATGCATTCATGATACCTAAGTGGAAAGGAGATATAGTATAGGAGATGACGGCTTTGAAAGAGAATGACACTTGGGAGCTAGTATCACTTCCAAGAGGGAAGAAACCTGTGGGGTGCAAATGGGTGTTCACTATGAAACACAAAGCTGATGGGACAGTTGAGAGATACATGGCCAGACTTGTTGCCAAGAGTTTCACACAAACATATGATATTGACTACGAGGAGACGTTTGCCCCCGTAGCGAAGATGAACTCTGTGCGAGTTCTACTCTCTTGTGCTGCAAATTTAAATTGGTCTCTTCACCAGTTTGACGTGAAGAATGCATTCCTCCATGGCGAGTTAGGGGAGGTGTACATGGCTATCCTACTAGTTTTTTCTTCATCTCAGACCAAAGGAAAGGTGTGTAGATTGAAGAAGACACTTTATGGATTAAAGCAATCTCCTAGAGCATGGTTTGACAGGTTTCTCAAAGCCATGTTGAGATTTGAATACAAGCAGAGTCATGCTGACCATACTATGTTCATCAAGAGGAGTAATGGTAAGATTGTCATTCTTATTATTTATGTGGATGACATAATCATGACAGACGATGATGTGAATGAGATTGTTAGCCTTAAAGTTCTTCTTGCTCAAGAGTTTGAGATTAAGGATTTGGGGTCTATGAAGTACTTTCTTGGAATGGCGGTGGCTAGATTTGACAAAGGAATTTTTATCTCGCAAAGGGAGTACATCTTTGATCTCTTGGAAGTAATTGGTATGTTGGGACATAAGCCAGCTAACTCTCCCATTGAGGCCAATCATTATCTTGGTAGCAACGTGGGGGAGCATACAGATACAGAGAGATATCAGAGACTTGTGGGTCGCCTGATATACTTGTCTCACACTAGACTAGATATCTCTTATGTTGTGGGAGTTATAAGCCAGTTTATGCATGACCCTCGTACTGTGCATCTTGATGCAATTTATCATATCTTGAGGTATCTCTAATTTGCCCCAAGTAAAGGAATTTCGTTCTCTAATCATGGTCACTTGAAATTGGAAGCCTTCACCAATGCAGACTGGGCGGGTTCTATTGATGATCGGCGATCTATTTTTAGCTATTGCACCATCCTTAGAGGGAATTTGATTACTTGGAGGAGTAAGGAGCAGTCTGTGGTAGCTAGATCCAGTGCAGAGGTTGAGTACAAAGCTATGGCTCATGGTGTTTGTGAGCTTTTATGGCTCAAAACATTCTTGCGTGATTTGGGATTTCCTGATCGTGATCCTATGAAGCTCTACTGTGATAACAAAGCTGTCATAAACATGTTGGGGTGCTAGTTAAAGTAAAATGAAAGTTAGGGAGATAATTTGAGTATTTTTTTAATTGAAGGGCTAAAGGTGTAATAAGGATTTGGCAGTGGAGTGTTTTGAGGAATTTGTTTGAAATTGCTTACGTACTTGTCTGGTAACTTTTTGGATTGTCTATGACAATGGAGGCTTTTTTTTATTATTGCTTTTCAAGTTGAATGGGGAAGAGTACAAGACTTTCTCTAGTCACTTGACTCATAGAATAAAGAGAACAACTTGCTCTATTTATAGAGCACTTTGACCGACTCTAGTTTCACCGACCCACTCCACCGATTTACTGCCTTTCCCGAAGGCTCTGGGATTTTGTACAAAAGTCTACACATGCCATCATTACATTCTACACTTTTCTACATATTTCTATATTAAATATTTTTTCTACAAAACTCTACATAATTCTACATATTTAAAGATTACAAATTATTTTTTAACACTCCTCCTTAATTTGTAATCTTCATAACTTCATGAAACTGAGAGAATTTTTCTGCTGCCACTGCTTTGGTCATAATGTCATTAACTCGCTCCTTGGTATTGGCAATTCAAGCTTTTGAATTTCTCCATTACGCACCATGTCTCTGATAAAGTGATGCCGGAGCTCAATGTGCTTTGTCCTGCTGTAAAAGACTGGATTTTTGCTCATTGCTATGGCTGACATATTATCACAGTAGATGATTGTAGGACCTTGCTCTTTATGCTCCATGTCTGAAAGAATTCGTCTGAGCCATATAGCCTCACATGTTGCATCTGTAGCTGCTATATATTCAGCTTCTGCCGATGAGAGAGCAATTGTCCTTTGCTTTTTAGAACTCCAAGCGATAATGTTGGATCCCAAGCAAAATACGTAGCTAGACGTGCTCTTTCGATCATCAATTGATCCAGCCCAATCACTATCGGTATAGCCGATAAGCTTGCTGTCATTCTCTTTTGTGTATCTGATGCCGAGTTTCTTCATCCCTTGAAGATAACGCAGAATCCGTTTTGCAGCGGCATAGTGTAGCTTGCTCGGCTTGTGCATAAATCTGGAAATAAGATTCACAGAATATACAATATCGGGCCTTGTATAAGTGAGATAATTGAGCGAACCAACCAATTTTCGGTAGGCCGTAGCATCGACTTTCTCTGCTCCATCATTCAACTGTAGTTTGTCATTTAGAGAAAGTGGAGTAGAGACTGGCTTACAGTTATTCATGCGAAATTTCTTCAGTAGATCTTCGAGATATTTTTCTTGTGAGATAAAAATCCCATCTTTTGATTGCCTCACTTGGATGCCGAGAAAATATCTCATGAGGCCGAGATCAGTCATCTCGTACTCCTTCATCATGGCCTTTTTAAATTCTTCAAGCATCGATGAATTGGAGCCTGTGTAGATTAAATCATCAACATATAAGCAGACAATGAGGAAGTCCTGCGTACCTCCTTTTTTGATATAGAGTGATGGTTCGCTTCGGCTTCTTTCAAAGCCATTTTGACAGAAGTACTTGTCAATGTTGTTGTTCCACGCTCGAGGTGCTTGCTTTAAGCCATAGAGTGCCTTCCGAAGTCGGTACACCTTGTCTTCTTTTCCTTTGATAGTGTAGCCTTGCGGTTGCTCCACGTAAACTTCTTCAAGCTCTCCATTAAGAAAAGCTGATTTGACATCAAGTTGGTACACTAGAAGCTCGTACTATGCAGCCAGGGCAAGCACTGTTCTGATAGTCTC